>JAUZNJ010039291.1:0-10786 GCA_034780135.1 Jordanella pulchra | reverse complement strand
TGTTGTATGTCTCGTACCATATAAGTTGGTTGTGCTGTTCTTTTTGCATCTCTTTGCAGGTGGTGAAGCAGACCGAACAGGACTTTTTTGCTGCAGGGCAACAGTGATACTAGTATACATCCCCAAATAGCTGATTTGGCCTAAAACATATTAATTCATGCCTATTAGGCATGCACATTTCCTCCTGACCTTAGCTGTGTAGTTCCTTGTTAGACATATCAAATTATAATTTTACGAGCAAGATATAATAGCCTACAAGGACTTTTTAAATAGAGAGACTAAAGAGATTATATAAATGGTGAAATTTGCTCTTTTTACCCCTTCTTTGGTAATATGTCACCTTGTGAAATGTGAATGGGAAAATATGGTCAATCAATAACCCAGAGTGCACGTTAAATTATAAAAACACAATTTTAATGGGTTTCAGAGGGGATCCAAAAAATAAGATAAACTGTTACCTTGCTTGGAGGTGTAACGATGTCTTTTGAAGCTTAAGACTGGTCAAAAGTTTTCTATCCAAGAAAACCCAGATGATTGCATCCTATTTTGACTTTGCTAAACATTTGCTTCCATTTTATCATTAACTCTAAAGTAATCCCTCAAACCAAGCATGCATACAGCAAAAATGGATAGAAAAACTCCCTTTTAACATAAAAAAACCTCAAGCAGAACCAGGCTCAGTTTGGGCAGCCCTCTGCCGATGCCAACTGGGTATTCAAAAAGACCTAAGCACACACACAAAAGGAGCATAGAAGCTCTGATTCATAAAAAAAAACTCTGTATGGTAGAAAAACTAACAGTATAGCTCCATAGGTGGCTCTGTCTAGGAAAGAGACAGGTAAGCAGATAAGCTCTGAAATGGTTTTCATGTCAAAAAAGATAAAAGGCAACACAGCTCAGACACTTAGTCACAGTAAGAACTGAGTCGGTGGTAATGTTTGGAGAGAGACAGTGCTAAACAGGGAAAAATAGGCTCAACTCTATCATTTGTGATTTCAAATGACGGTAGCAGTCCAGCTGATTCCACTCTCCAGGATGATGTCACTGCTAAACAGAGCACCAGGCCAAATTAAACTACTTTGACAAGAAAAATCAGAGAAAACAAGTTGAACTAACAATTAATACAAAATTGGAAAATGCAATTAGAATGAAACAGAAACATGAAAGTTGTTCTTATGTCCTCCAACTACACAGATGACTAAGGATAAACTGAGCAACTCTAACTATAAGCTTTATCAAGCAAGACAGTTTTAAACCATGTCTCTTAAAAGTAGACATAGTTGGTGCTTTTTTAATAGGAGAGGAGCCTGAGACTATAGGGTCAGCCACGACCTAATCTTTTAAAATTCTAGAAACCACAGCTAAACTTGCAGATTGAGAGTAAATTGCTCTCTTAGAAACATAAGGAACAATCAGATCTTTGTTATAAGATTAAGTTATAGTGCTTCATATATGAGAAGGAGGATTTTAAATTATGTTCTGGATTAACAGAAAGCCAATAGAAGGAAGCTAAAACAGGATAAATATCAGGATCAGGAATAATCATTTGAATCTCAAATTAAGATGTTTCTACAGCATCCATCTTTCATTAATTATTTTTCATTCATCTGTTTAGAACTACCTTTGACTGTTTAAGTTAAATGACTAATGCTTGGAAAGTTCAATTTAGGAAACTGGATGTGAGGTTTTCTAGAAGACGTTTCACTTCCCATCCAAGAGGCTTCTGCAGTTCTAACTGATGCTGGAGAAAACTGAGATAAATATATTATCTCACTTTTCTCTAGCATCAGTTAGAACTTAAAGTGGAAATGAAAAGCTTGGACAAGCTAACTTAATTCATGAGAGTGTGTCTTAATATCATCGATAATTATATTGCTAATTTGAAATTATATTATTAATGTGTTTTGCCTAAAAGAATCTGAGGATATAAGGTTTGCTTTCTATTATGTTTTAATTTCATTGCAAAACTACTCCATTGCGGTCACCAGCTTGTTGTTATGCTAGCAGAAAAGCGCTGCTGCATTATGGGTAATTCTGGCACTGAGAGTCATGCATCTTAAAGTGCTGCCTGCCATGCTTTGATTGGTCTGGCCAGATCTGACTTTAGTCTTGGTTTACCTGACTGAATTAAGCTCAGTGTAAAGCAGTCAGGTTGGCCAGGGTACCAAACCCAGTTTTTCACTTAAGTACTATATTTATTTTACTTACAAGTACTTATAAATTTTATTAGGATAGATCATTATATATTATGCAACTTTACATTTTTATTTCCTGATGACAGAACTATCGGTCACTACAATTGCAGCTGGCATGCCCTTCGATATCCAGGGGACACTGGTTTAATTTTCTTTCATTTCATCAAAAGGAGAAACAGAGATTAAGCTACTAATAAAAAAAATCTGGAACAGGAAATGGAAAGGATGGATGCTGCAGCTATGGATTGAGGCTTTATCTGTAGTGATGGAGGCATCGGTTTGGTCTGTCATTTAAAGCCAAAAAGCACAGCCACTGATTACTGATCAGTTAATGTTGAACCATTGTCATAAATAAAACGGCAGCTAAAGTCGGCTTTCTCTCATGACTCACCTGCTATCCAACCGAAGTTATGATCTAGAGGACGCTTGGGCTAGAGCAGCTTCTCAGGCCTAAAGTAGTGTGTCAGAAGAGCATTTTTGCAGCATCAAAATTATTTATTAGGATGCCTCCTGGGCACTTTTGGAAGCTCGTCAGGCAGTTCTTTCACTGTAAAGTTAGCAGTCCACACCCCTAGAACCCATGTTATATTAACATACCAGGTTCTACCTGTGAACGCTATTTTTTGCAGCAGTAAAATACTGACCTATTAGACACTCTCATCAATAAAAACTTTCACCATTTCAAGAACTTTAACCAAAAGATTAATCAGTGTTGATGATATATTTAAATATATGTGTTAGTTAAAAGAAAAGAGTAACAGTAGTAATTTAACATGAATTTACATTTACAAGAAAAATGTGCAGGAAAAAATATTGATGTACATTTTTATTTTCAATTTAAACCATTAAATGATTTGACGACTGAATAAGTTACAGTATTAAAAAAGAACACCCACTTTAATGCATATGTAATAGAGATAAACTAAAAACAGGCCCTTTAAACCCAAGTGTGTTTTTTGTTGTACAAACATTCTGTACAGTTTCAGTTCATTTGTTTGCTTTGACCTTTAAAAACAGACAGAATCATGACTATTACTGGCTTTCCTCTAATAGTTTTACTTCCCTGTTTTTTCTATTCCTATCCTCCAGACAAACAGTTCCACTTTTGCCCTGTGACTTAGATCACAAGCACCAAGATAACTCAAAGACCTTTTGGAGGAAAATTTGCATCCAAGCTCAGTGACGTTCCTTGTTAAATCTTTATCTTGTCAGTATATTTTATGTAGCAGTTAGTTTGACAAAGAACATGTTACATTTTCTTGATGTCAGGCTGAATTAAGGAGAACATTTAGGATACATTTGTATGACCAACAAAGACAATATGCTGTGTGAAATGATTTGTGCCATTTAACACTGCAAAGGGTAATGCATTCGTGGTCATGCGTGTTCCAGGAACAAACCTGTAGCTGGGTTGACAGAGATTCACTAAGACAATTTAACATATGAACTATTTGTAATTCACTCCATTGGTTTAATATCACTCTGAATGGCATGACTCATTTTCTAGAAGTCAAAGCTTGGTGACCAATAGACTCAAACCTCAGTTTTTTCTGCCGCCATAGCAGAAGTGTATTTTGATGCACTGCTTTCATCAAGGGATCGCTCATTTGACTGAGTCGTCTGTCCTTCAACATCATCAGCCAAAGCTTTTTTGTAGATGCCCATCAGACTCTGTCTGAACTGGCCTCTCACATTTAGCCCCAAAAAGAAGTACAACAGCGGGTTCACACAGCTGTTAAAATATGCTAAACCATTTGCCAAAGGCTGCCAGACTTTCAAGACTGTATTTTTTTTGTCCACCATCTTCACAAGTAACAGACAATGGTATGGACCCCAACACAAAAAGAATGCTATGACCAGGGAGGCTAATATACGTAAGGGGCGCGACTTTCCTGAGAGGCGTGTGCGTCGGATGCCAATGCCAGCCATGATGTAACAGATAAGAATGATCATAAAAGGGAAAACAAAGCCACACAAGAACCTATTTAAATACAGAGCATACTTGATGGAGCTGGCCCCCTCCTGCACCTCTTTCACCTCCATGGAACATTTGCTCCTGTTGTTCTTTGTGTATACTTGGCGGTAGATGAAGTAGGGACTACTGAAGAAGATTGCTGTGATCCAGATACAAACTGCCACCACCTTGGCAGCACACAAGGTGCGCCGTCGCTTTGTAAAGACAGGCTTCCAGACGCAGAGCATCCTGTCCAAACTGATGACAGCCAGCAGAAAGACAGAGCAGAACATGTTGGCGTATTTAAAGAAGCCGTTGAACTTGCAGACGAAAACTCCAAAGGGCCAGTAATCGAAGAAGAGCTTCTTTATCAGAGAGAAAACTCTCGTCACGCTGAAGACGAGGTCGGCTATGGCCAGATTCACCAGCCACACGTTGGTAACCTTTGGCTTCACAGAAAAACAGAAGAGAAGTGAACAAAAATCAATAGGAGAAAATAGACAGGAAGGAGAAAATGTGGGAAAATAACCACATTCAACCGCTTACATTTTTTATAAAATATTTTATTATTTTGAGAACAAATTCTTTAAAAAAAAATCCAAACTTTAATTTGACTATATTCCTTCAATAGAAAGTTAATGCAGTACTTTTTTCAGATGACTAGATTGTACCATTTTCTGTTCATTTTCCAAGCAAAAGACTAAGGCAAAAAAAATTCCGGGTTATAACTTGCACCAATTAAAAGTTTAAAAACATTTTTGGAACTTTTTAGCTTTTATGTACAATACTCTTTAATCCAATAATTTCAAGATTTTATTTGAATACTGTGATGGGGTGGCAATAGAGAGGTTCACAAGCTGCGCATGGGTGCAGTGTGCAACGCTATGCTGCCAATATGTCTTTGCATAGAACTGTATAAAGGAATAGCATGCTTCACAGAGTTTAGTAAAAATACATATTACTGCTCGTGTACTCATGTGACCCATGCTGATGAACACACCTTATGTTTTTGGTTTTATAACGGAGAACTTCAGCTGTTCATTAAATTTGTGTAGCTTTGATTTTTTTGTAGTCTTTTTAGGAGGCCTGTAGTCTTAATTTAACTAGTGTAATTTGAGGTATTGGCCATCCATCCATCTTCTCCCACTTATTCTGTCAGGGTCGCGTTGGAGCCGGTGCCTTTCTCCAACAGACTATGGGTGAAAGGTGGGGTAAGCCCTACCTTTTTTAATGTATTAGCTTTGGTATAGTTTTGTTTTTTATTCCTTAAATACTTATAGACATGTTGCATACCTATGCACTAACCATTTGATCATGATTTGAAAAAAAAAGGTATATAGACAAAGTTCCTGTCCGGATGATATTTTATTCTCAGAGAGGGGGGTAAAGTTGGCCGGTTTAAAACCTCAGACTGTCCCTTTTTAAATTTAATTTCCCTTTAGGATTAATAAAATATTTTTAAATGGATTTTTTTTATTATTTGTGTCCCCAAGAAAGACTTTTAAAGACCCAAAAAGCTATTTAGAGTTGAAGCACAGTGCCCCCCTAAGGAATGGGTTAAACACAGAGGAAAAAATCTCCCCACTGTTGGGCTATAAAGGGATTTATGCTTTTGATTTAAAAAAAAATTACTTTTGAAACTTTGTGCAGGAAACATGTGGCATGAAAAATGTTTTACACACAAATTATTCATACCTTTGAACATTGCTTACTCAGTGAAATGTAATATAATTCAACAACTTTTTATTCATGTTTTTCCTTTTATATGTGTCTGGAAACAGACATCCTACAGTCTATAGTCTAAATTTTACAAAAATTGCTTTCACATTTTCCAATTAGAAGTTTCTTTTATATTTGATATTGTCTGTTGTAAAATACAGAACACAGCAAACTGTGCATTTACCTTGAGTTTGAATCCAGCCACCCAGATCACCACAGAGTTCCCTATGATCCCAAACACAACAGTCAGTGTGAAGAGGACTATGCTGATATTTTCCATGATGGCTTCAATGTCCACATTTGTGTGGTCATCCTTGGAGGACTTGGCAACCCCAGGAGGTAGAGAGGAATTGACAAACATTGTGCAGCTGAATAATAGAAAATACAATAAAATATTAGTTTGAGTTTTATTTTCAACAGTTGTCATTTAAACAAAACCAGTGAATCAGAAGTCAGATTAGATTTAGCAAGGCAACTGAAGGGGTCACTGATGTGCCTAGGTGCAGTGGTGACTAGAAAAGAGGAGGGGTAGTGCCTGAAAAAGCTGCCAGGCAATTTTAGGGAAAATAACCATGCACACACACCATGCACACGCACACTATTACATTTGCTTTCAATGGCATCTATTAATTTCTTTACATGCAACTCATCCACCAGCGCCTTGAACCAGTTCTGCTGAACTACAAACATAATTCCCGTTCCACTCTAGATGGAAATCTAAAACAAAACTTTTTTCACCAAAGTGTGTACATTTTCATGCAATTAGCCCAATTCTCATGAGTAAAACATCCTTTTTCACAAGTGACTTATTTCCAGATTTATTAATTTATTAAATGTGGAAATAAATACAATTTTTTTAATAAATATATAATTAATTGTATAGGCCTCAGGGAAATACTGATTTTTTATCAAGTAAATTCTAGAATTATGCTTAAGGTGGTTTCATGTTGGAGCAGCTCTGCTAGCTTGACTCTGATATTATTTTTTATGAGAACACTAGTTTCTCTTTTTGCAGATTAGAGTTTCTGTTTTTGGGTGTTGTTTTTCTTCTGGTCTTAAATGCTGTAAAAATTGAAGGATTTGTTCTAATATTTTTTTCCTTTTTGGATAATTGTTATGATGCTAAACCACAGCATAGAAAGGTAGTTTATTTTTTGTTACACCCTGGAGCGGCTAATTAACATCTATAAAGCTGAAGTAATAAATCAATTATTTCTGTGAGTACCAGCTGAGTTGAAAAGGAGGCACCAGGGATGCAGAGCAGGAGCAAGAAGATGAGAGAGGAACAAGAAATTTCAGCCCTTTATTTCATCAATCATCATCAGCAATTTGAGATCTCTAGGAATCAAGTTAGACTCCAGGCCGTATTGAGGATCCAAGGCAATGCAGCAAAATTTGCTTTACTGAGACATGACTGTAGGATCATATCTTGGAGTCGAGCATTTCTCTCTGCCAGGCTTTCTGACCATGCAAGAAGACAGATTTAAAAAAGACTGGAAAATTCAAAGGAGATGGATTGGCAGTACTTCATAACAACAGATGGTGTCATCCAGGACATCTTACTGTGAAGATTATTCACTGCCAAGATATTGAACTGTTGGCAGTTTGTTTTTTCATTATATCATTTGCCCAGAGAGTTTTAACAATGTTCTGTTACTATCCATTTACATTCAACCTTCTGCCATTGCCAACACTGCATGTGAGGTAATCAGTTTTGTTATTGCTAAGCTGCAGACACAACCGCCAAATGCATTTGTGGCAATAAGTGGTGATATTAATCATGTCTCACTCTCTGCTACACATCTAGTGTTCCATAAGTTTGTCAGCTGCTGTACCAGAAAAAACAAAACTTTCGACCTGTTCTATGCAAATGTCAAGGACTCAGATCACAATCTTGTGGTTCTCTGCCAACTTGTTAAAGACAATCTGCATTAAAAAAACTGTAAGAAGATGGTTGGAGAAAGCTGAAGAAGCAAGGTTGTTTTGAGACTATAAACTGTGATGTACTATGTTAGCTACATGGAAGGGACACCAATGCAATGACTGACTGTTTGACTGACTAATTAAACTTCTGAGTAGATAACACAATCCCTACTAGAAGAGTGTAATGCTTCCCAAATTATAAACCAGGAATGTCCAACAGTGAGACCTTCTATTTCTGTGTAATGAAAACCAACATAGGAATCGATGGAATGATACAGCATCGTTTGTTTATTTTTTACTGGTACCAAATGTGCAATAAATTTCAGATTTTTCATGTTTAACACCATGTAGGTTTGATGTAATTTTGTGGGAGGACAATAAAATACTATATGGTAAATAAGTTTTACTGTTTAGTGTGTTCTGAATTCTGGGGTATAAAATCAACAGTAAAAACTTGTACAAGACACTTCTGAACAGTATACAACAAGCATAACCCTGAAGAGAAAAAGCTCTAAGTTGTGATTCATCATCATGTTTTATGTTTAGCCCATCAGTATTATTCCATTTGCAAACAAAACAGCTTTTAGATAGGAGTTCGTATTGTGGGGTTTTGAAGATTGTGTGTTTGTTCTTTTTTATAGTGTGAGTTCTGAAAACATGATGTACATTTTCAGAGAATGTGTAAATGTTATTTTCAAGGAAAACTAACAGTCATATTCATGGACTTATTTAGGAAGCCAGACAACCTAGCAAAAAATCTACTTATGCACTTGTCTTAACTTGGTTTATGTCTCAGCTTTGTAAGGTGGACGTGCTACCAGATGCTTCACTATAAACAAGCACACAACTGCTTACGGTATTTACTGCTGAATATACATTGTGGGACAAAGGCTTTAAAATGATGAATATTGGTCACTTAACATTGATTTTGAAAACCAAATTTACTACTAGTGCCACAGTGCAATCAAATAGGTTGGGCGACTTTATCCACATTTAAGTTATAACAATACACTTAGGACATTTATAAAGGGTTTAGAGGTAAATTGGGGAATTCTGTTTACATGGTCCTTTACTGTTGTTTAGTAGGATCAAAGGTTGTATTTTATAAGGAATTACAGAATATACAGGGAACTACATCAGTCAAACTAAATAGAAAACTACTATGAATGTAAAACTAAGCTGAAATTGTAATGACAGGATACTATATACAGAAAAAGAAGAACATGAAATAACACAAACTTTACATCATAAGACAATAAAATGAGTGTGCATTGATTGGAGATAAGAACATCTGCAGATGTAAATGGAAACTGACACATGAATTAGAATAATAAACTGGAACTTAAAAGGGAACATTTTAAAAATGTCATAGTAAATGTCTGGAGGAAAAAGACTACTTCTGCTTTAAAGATAAAAAATGTGTTAAACCAAAAAGACACCCTTTACAAGCAGTAGTTAAATCTAAATCTTTGGATTATTTAGTTATAATACTCACTTAGTAGACAGTGTCCTAAACAGTCCTCTCCAACACACACACACTTTCCAATTATTTGGCAAAGGAAGAATATAAACCTAGAACATCCCTTAGAAACAGACTCAGCTTTTGAGATGATGTTAGTTGTTTATCTACCATGTCTTTTTCAAATTAAAACTTATCTCACTATCTGACTGAAGTGCTGGTGAGCCTCATAGAAATGCGACTGTAGGGGTTGGGTTTAAGGTTTGCAGAAGCAAAGCATCTTTACTCAGAAGAGGAAATTTGCATGAAACTGCAGTAACCAAACTGCTTCCTTTAGCTTTCGATTAGAACAAACATAACCTGGGCACAGAGCAGTAAATGATGTCATGAGCAGACAGGCACCGTTGGAAGAATAAACATTTACATGTAGACAGCAGAAGTGCTAAATGCAGCTATTACACTGCTCCTCATAACCATAAGAGATTATTTCAATATCAGTGGATAATTGCTCTCCTCTGTCTATGGAAGGCTAGTAGATTTAGGTTACAGGTAAACATCAATAAAACATTAATAGTAAAACAAAAGGTCTTTCAACAACAACCATAAAACAAATTTACACTAGTCAACTCTAAAACAATAAAAATCTCCGGACTAAAAACATAATGTACAAACGAAAAAATAACACCCCCTCTTATAAAACTGGATGAGAATCAGCTCCTCCAAGTCTTAGGCTGGAAATATTTGGCCTCTCCCTTTGAGGATTGAGGACAGTTCGTGCCTTAGGTGGAAGAGATAAAATATCCCAGGGTCTTGTTCATGAGTGAGGGGAGAATGGAGCTGGAGATGGATAGATTGGTATGAGTGCTTCTATAATGCACACGCTGAACCGGTCTGTCATGGTAAAGAGAGTGCTGAGCAAAAAGGAAAAGCTCTCAATTTATTGGTCAGTCTACGTTCCTGCCCTATCCTATGGTCATGAAATCTAGATCATGACCAAGAGACCAAGATCTCGGATACAAGCGATTGAATGAGCTTTCTCCACATGGTGGCTGGGCACCCCCTTAGAGAAAGGTTGAAGAGCTTGGTCGTTCAGGAGAGACTCGGAGTAGAGCCGCTTCTCCTCCACATAAAAAGGAGTCTGCTGAGGTGGTTGACATACTTTTGGATGCTCCCTAGATGCATCCCTTGGGAAGTGTTCCAGGCATGTCCCACCAGGAGGAGGCCCAGGGGATGACCGGTGGGAATGGGACCCAGAAGATGGGTACAAGTACTTATAAAATACTGACTCAAAGATTTGTGTCTGAAAGCTGAACCACAGAGCATGAAAGCACACATTACATGAAACCTGCTTAGTGACCTCAGAACTGTAGGAACACTGTAAAATCACTCAGTCAGAAATCAGTCTATGTAGCTAATGCACTTTTAGACCGTATATGGATAAATATGCAGAACGAAGAGATAATAAAGACTTTTGTTTGAGTATAATGGTAATGATTTGTTTGAGCAGACAGTGTTATGTATGATGGGCCAAGCAAC
>JAUZNJ010039289.1:0-10786 GCA_034780135.1 Jordanella pulchra | reverse complement strand
GACTTGGACTTTTACCAAAGTCATATTTTGGAGCGGTACCTATACTTTTACTTGACTCTGAGATTTCAGTACTTTATGCAACACTGGTAAATCGATTAATGTGTGGAGGCTGGTTTATTCCTTGGCAGCTTGATGGTATGAATTAGGATTAAACCATTAAATCACAAATCAATTGCAAATGACATTAGTAGTTGGGTAACAGCAAATCTGCATATGGTGGCAGGTTTTATGAATTCCTGTTTTATGGATTGACAAACTCTGCTTGCAGCTCATGATGAAATCACTCAGTAGAGGAGCCAAACCCTGCAGTATTCCAAACTACAACATATAATAAGATGATGCTATGAGTTGAACTTTTTATCCTGTATTTTTAAGGTGGTTGATAAAGTCTTTCTATAATTCAGTATATAGTTCAGTCCTTCCTGTTTTCTTTAGGGTGTTAAAATAAAGGGTGTGGAACGTCAAATTATGCATTTTTTTTTATTTTCTTTTACAAGAAAAAGATCCAGAAGAGAAAAAGCTTAACCTCTTCTCCCTTTCTGATTCACAAATGATCAGACCCCATTAGCTGGTGGCATAAAATCTTGCTTTCCTGGAAGTTTGTTGTTGGGATTTGACAAAGTGCAGTCCACGCTGGTTAAAGCTATATCTTGTTACTCCAGTGGCAACTTTGCACACATCCTGGGAGAGAAGCAGCTGACTTCAATTAACCTTAAATTCCAGCCTTACCGGCGTAGATCTTTCTACGTGATAAGCAGATGGTTTTCTGCAGATGTTTTGCATGTTTGCAAAGGAATGCAAAAAGCTTTAACTTTTCAGTTTGTAAAGATGTATTGTCCAACCAGAGTAAATTAGGCGCAGCGGTCAGAGCCCAAAACTATATTTATCTTCTGTAGAAATGTAGTTGCATTCAGCAGAGTTGTGCAAGTGAAACAATCTGGGATCAAAATGGTCCAATGTAGCTTATCTTTTTGCATGAGAAAATGTGAGAGTGTATTCTTATCTGATCCTGCTAATTTTATATAAAACGTTTTACTGGAAGAAAATCTCGAATATGAAGGATTTGTCTGTAGGACACTGATGCAGTTTTCTAGAGTTACAGTTAAAGTTGACAACAATCTGGAAATCAGAGCAAACCCGGCCCTTCTTAAAAGACTATGATGCCTAATCAGTTGGACTTAAAAGGGGCGATGTACCGACGGCTTCAGCGTTAGGTTTCTGTCTAGCTCGTGTTCGTCCTGTTTGCCTCAAAGAGTGGAAGTTGTCCTTGTTCTGGGCTTCCTTTGGGCCAGGCAGGGGTCCACTGTGACACTTTGTCTGACACTATTTCCTTTTGTGGAACAGAGGTCCTGATTCTCAAAGGGGTTTGTCGTCGGGGGTTTACCCTCACTGCTTTGTAAACACCTGGCCCGATAAAGTCATTGTTTCACTTTTAGAGGCACTCGCTGAAGCTTTTCCTTCATATTCAATATAGGCATTGTTCTGAGGCCACATTTGCTGTTTCCATTAGTTGGAAAATGTTACGTATGCTTTATTCTTTGTTTCTTTCTGTATTTAAGTTGCCTTCTGTCCAGCTTTCCTGTCCCTGTTGTAGAAACCAAATACCCACAGCATGATGCTGCCTCCCTTATGTGCGTTTGTTGTGTGTTTCCTTCATAACACAAAAAGGTACATTTTAATTTCTTGCTTCTTAACTTCCTGTGGATGCGTAAAACAATTTTTACCTTGCATTGGATTAGTCTTTTTTTATACAGTTTTTTTTATAAGAGTAATGTAAGGCTTTAAAAACCTCTCTCTATGGCCCTGATGTTTCAGGTGATCATGTGACTATGAATGCTAGAAAGTGGAGCACTAAATTGCTCTGCATGCATGTTAATTGTAGTTGCAAGCCATCGCCAATCTAATGAGCTGCGATTCCCCCAGTCGCGCCATGCCCCCTCCTCTTTCTGAGCCCTGATAAATTAAAAAAAAAAAAAAAAGTGGGTGGTAATTGTGGACCTCAGTCAATAATGAATGATGAGTTTGTTTCACACAATAAAAGCAGCGGGGGTTGGGACATGCTGAGTAAGTGGGTCAGTATGCTGTAGGAAAGGAGGGTGTAAGGCTAACCCCCCTCCCTGAATTGGGGCCTGTTTTGTGTCTTAACTTGAAAGCTGCATTGTGTTTTTGTTTTTTTTTTTTGGGATGGACTGAAATGTGTGGAATTTTATCTGGGTTGAAAAATCTTGGCCATACTGATTAGGCTTTGCTTATTTTCACAAGTATTACACGGCGATCGGCGTTAACAAAAGCCATCTGCTCGTTTGGAAGTGGGTTCGCTGCTTTTGTGTCTGCGTGTGAGAAATGTTGGAGGGATGAGGTGCAGTTGGAAGGGATGAGGTTTCTCTTTCAGGAATGTCGGGGTCAGTTTGGAGAATGCACACCCCGTAGACCTCAGCTCCAGCTCTGTTACACTGTACCCACACCCACTGTGGGAGAAGCTCAAATCTTTTCATTTTTGCCTCCTCAGGGTGCAGTGGTTGCATCCCCATCTCTGCAGCACTCCAAATTCTCAGTGATGGAGGCCTTAATAGATCCCAGCCTTTTCAAACTTTAAAGATGGAGCCTTGTGCTTATCACATCATTTCCAGCTCTTGTTATGTTTCACCAGCTGACCCAAACCACAGTGTGCAACACAGACACATTGTTATCAAGCCCTGATCTGTAACCTCAATCCCCAATGCTGTATTTTTTAATTTCCCAACTCCACAGTTTCCTCATAGGACTCCACCATGATCTGCTGCTCACCTAAACACAGTTTATTTTCTGGTCTTACTCTTACCCCAGCCTGCCTCTCTGCTAATCTCTACCAGCGTGTAAACTCAAGTCTCACTGTCTGATCATCAAACTTACACAGCCCAGAGAAGAGTTTCCCCCTCAGGCTTTTTGTGGAAGCAAAGTCTGTATATTTGATGATAGCACTGTATACCCCAGCAAAGCTTTGGGGGTTGATTCAGTATATGGGTGGAAAGAAGCGTGGGACAGCCAGGGAGGAAGGAAATGCTGATCTTGACTCAGGCAGTGGGGACTTAACTGTTTGTCCTTTGTGAAATAGGATTTTTCTCTGACTTTTCAAATAACTATAGCGATAACTTTGTAGTGTAATAGCTTTAAACCATTTCAGAAACAGGAACTAAATACCTGGTGGGTTTTGCAGGAGAATTGTTTGGCAACTACATGTGGATTAAGTGGCGTTTATGCTGTGCAGCAGGGTTGCATCAAGGGTAACTCTAGATTATCTGGTTTAACTATTGCTTAATTTGCTGTAAGTCTGGCTGGTATCTGGGAATCTATGGATGCCATATCTGGATCTGAAAACGAAGAAACAAAGAGCATTTTCTCCAACATCAAGCTCAACCATGCTAGTTTATCTTACTTGTTTTGTTTCATGTATGTCTGCATTTTTCTCCAGTCTGTTGGTGTTTGGATGAGGAGTATTATTATTATTATTGTTGTTATTATTATAACACTTGTCTGACCTTCTTTGTATTACGGTTCAGTGCTTTATATCAAATAAACAGGTGAAGGTGTCATCAGTTGGAGTCATTTCAAGCTTTTGGCATGCTGAGATGAGTGGATCTTTCTTTGAAATTTTAAAATGTAGTTTTAAAATGCCAGTGAAATGTAGTCATAATAAAGGTCTCTGGCTGCAGCCTGGGTGTTTAGTTATTTTCCTTACACCCCAGTCGTTATTGTACAGTTTGTCTATCAGCTGTGCAGATTGATAAAACATTTTTAGTGAGAGCTTTTTGAGGTGTTCTGTGTCTTTTACACACTGAATCTTCACAGTTGTTGTTATACTCCATTTTCCTTTGTTTTGTTTTTGGATAGTTGGATAATCTCCTTTTTTAACACATTGCTTTGACTTGATTGTTAGCTTGTGTGCAGACAGAGACCTCTGTGTTTGGGTTGTTAATCTTTGTACTTGAACTTTTGTCTGGGATGTGTGTTTTGGGTGTTTCCTCTTTGTCTCACAAGTCTTCACTCATTTATCTCCCTGGCCTACCGACTTGAACATATCTCCGTGTTCTTTACAGGATAGTGTGTGTTTTGTTTTTTTTCCTGAAAGTCAGACTAAAGTGATATGTAATATATATGATTATGCTGTGGTTGATTAAGGTATGATGCTTAATGTTAAACTGTTAGCCTTTGCACTGAATGATTCATTTTTTAACTGTAGGAACGCCTTGGCTCATGTGTTTTGCATGCATCAGCTAATGAAGTCACCGCAAGAAACAGCACAGCTTAAGATAATAGGACCTTTGATGTTCCAGCTCCTTTTTTTCTCTCTTAAATTGCTCTGAGATTGAAATCATTGACATGAAATTATTGTCTTAAATGTTTCTTGCTTTCAGTTATGGTTGGAGTTGTAGCTTCAAGTATTACCATGTCATGAAAAATGTGCTTGTAGCAGTTTTGTGTTTTGTCAGTTTCCCTGGTTACTGTAATGCTTTAGTAAATGTGTAGTTTGGCTTTGCATACAGACTCTTCTAAAAGCTGGTGTCTTGATCTGTTTTTTTCTGGGAAGAGGACAAAATTTACCTTCTTTCTCATCCAAAGAGATGCCAGAGCTTTTCAGCTGTCGCCCTTTGGGTTCCTCCTTTTTTTACTCTGAGACATTCTAACCTTTTTCCCGATGCCTCATCTTGTTCATGGGTATCGTTACCTTAATGCACATACTTGGATAAGAATATCTGTTCACTTCTTTATACCTTTAGCAACTGTGACTAAGGACTCTTTGAATGCTGCTTTTGAATCCAAAATAAGTGATAAAGAAAGAAGCACAGGCTTCAAACCAACACGTTTCCTTTCAGACAGGAAGCTTTCTGCAACATTTGAAGACTTCTTTGGAATGAAATTAGTAAACGGATGGAATGGATTAACAGGGATAACTTTTAAGTCGCGGTGCACCATCAGCCTTGACTTCCATCCATCCCTCCATTCGTCAGGGTCGCGGTTGGGCCGGTGCCTATCTCCGGTAGACTATGGCCGTAAGGCGGGGTACACCCTGGAAAGGACGCCAGTCTGTCGCAGGGCAACACATAGACACACAAGGACAAACAACCATGCACACACACTCACACCTAGGGACAATCGAGAGATGCCAATCAACCTAACAGTCATGTTATTGGACTGTGGAAGGAAGCCGGAGTACCCGGAGAGAACCCACGCATGCACAGGGAGAACATGCAAACTTCATGCAGAAACGAACGATCAAACCCAAAACCTTCTTGCTGCAAGAAATTAAAAATAAAAAACATCTTAAGACATCTTCAGTGTAGATTTTTGTGTTAGAGCAGCAACAGTATAATATTCTTATTTTAGGTCATGCCTGCTTTTATCTCCCTCAGTAGAGAATTAACTTGCTTGCTGAGGCCCCATTTGCTAACACCATAAAAAAATGTTATTATATCAAACCTTACACATTTTAAGCATTTTTGTAAAGCTCCAACATCAGCAATTCCTGATCCCTAATTCTTAAACCTAAAGGTTTTATCTTCTGTGTTTGGATCCAGAATCTTAATGTGATTTAGGCCATTAAAAACCATTGACATTATTTATGTTCTCACACGACTGCACCATATAGAATCATGTAGAATTGTTGCTATCATTGCAATGTCATTGGGAGTAATAATTCAGTTCCAGGGGACTGTTTGAGAGTATATTTTAAGTGTTTGTGCACTAAAGTTGTCAACCTCAAGTTAGTCAAAATCCTGGTAGATTATGTTTAAAGTCATCTTTTAATTTCATCAGCATATTTCCACAGAATTCCATCCTCAGTTTTCAGTTAGATCTATAAAAGGTCCATGAAATTATTATGGACCTAACTGTTGAGCTTAGTGGCCAATATATTAAAGCTCAGGAAGAGTAGTGAAAGCACTTTGGTTAGTTATGATGGAATTTATCTTAAAATGAAACTAAAATATACTAATGACATGATTTCCTGATTTATCATTGTGTAACTCAGCTTCACTGAACTACAAACGCTGATTCTGTTTGCCTGGTTCAGACTTACCTGTCTTCAGATTTTACTCGTGTAAAAGGGTCAGTTTATCTCCGAATCCATTTTTATTGTGTTTTTGAAACTCAATCCTTTATACCCTTGAAAAGAATGAGGCCGGTCAGTTCAGAAAGTGTGAACATCTAAGAGAGAGAGAGGGAATGTGAGCACAGCACACGACCTGGAACATGTGCTCCACTTCAGCGTTTGTTCTGTGCTTCAAAGGCCGTGTAAACTTGGTTAATGTGCAACTTTGAATAAACAGTTTGAGTACACAGAGGGACCCTAGTCTAACTTGGAGTTTGAGGTAGAAAATAAAAAAAAAAATGAATCGGATGGTTCCTTCCATTTGTAGAAAAGACAAAGATGATTTAATGGCATAAGTATTGTAAAAACAATCTAAAATAACAAACAAAGTCAGATTTTGTCATTTTGTTTTCTTTCTTTATTTTTCTCTCAAATTTAACATTGCTTTATTTTTATTAAGTAATGCTCACTTGTTTGCTTTATCAAAGGATCTTAAAGAGATCCCTAAAAAGTGCAGAGAAAGCTGATCTTTTCAGACGCTTCGCTAACTTTGAATAAAAGCTCCGATTTATCTGTTCAAACCAGATCTGATTAACCCACAGACCTGTTGCACTAACTCAAAATAAAGATAACATTACAAGGGAGAGTCTCAAAACAAAGGAGGTTAATGTTATTTCATCTCCATCCTGCTTCCTCCTATAGAGCTGCAGCATCTTTGTTCAGAGTTTAAACACATGCAGGCTAATGTGGGAAGTGGGACAGACAAAAAGAAAGCATTGGGTTTGAACCCATGTGGTTCCTGTTGTTTATTGGTGCTTTTGTTTTTTTTAGAGAAAGCTGTGTTAGCCCCCAAAAATGAGCCATAGAAGTCATAATGTTGTCATTTCTAAGTTTATAGAACGTAGATGGAGATATTTCTTAGTTTAAGTGAAAGCACTGGGAGGAAATGTTTCCCACTTCAGGTTTCTAGTGTTTTAATAAACCTTAGGAAGAAATAAACTTAGTAAACACAAAAATACAGTTTTTGATTGAATTCTTCTGTTATTTATTCAGGTTAGAGACATGATTTTTGTTTTTGAGTTCTTAAAGCCTACCTCATGTTGTCAGGTGGTTTAAATTAGCCCAACCATCAGTTTATTGGATGTTATGATAAAGTTTGATGATCTGAAATATTGAAATCTGACAAAAAAAAAACCCTTACAAAGTATGAAAGAGGGAAATACTGACTGTGAAAACCTTGTTTAAAACCTTAAGGGAAGCTGCTGAGACACAAAAAGAACAGAAAACTGAGTTTTAGTTGATTTTTATTTTAAAGGCTTCATTTTGTTTCTATTATCTGTTGCTAAACATAAATTCTCATTTCTATTAATGATCTTCAGACAGTAAAATGGTGATATACTTGTTGCATGTTGAACTGAGAATGTTGTCCTTTGACTTCCTCTCTAAAAGTCCCCACCAAGCAGCAATGAGGGTGACTGTAGAACAGGTCTGACTGGCCTGCAAGCACTGAAGCAGGGAGGCGTCCATCACCTTTTCTTATTCTTGAACATTTCCCTGTTCTTGCAGAACAAACACAAGACGAAGCAGCCGTCAGACTCTTTTTACACCTGTTGCAGACACGTAATAAAGGAAAGTTGTCATTAAAAAAAAGGCTCTCCAAGTATCACAGACAGAGCTGTAACTCCATCAGATTAGCTCCGATTTCTGTACCAGATAAAGTTTCATGAAGAGCAAACTGTAGAAAAACCTGTGAGACAAAAACACACAGAATATGTTTTAGCTTCGCTACCTACATGAGTCACTGTATGCAAGCTCACCGGTTTTTAGTGTTTTTACTAAGATGAAATGATGTCACTTGATTAAAAAAAAAAAAAAAACAGCTGACTGCAGAGGGTGTGTGCATCTTCTGTCATGCGTTAGTGTGAACACATACTGTACATGCAGTGACCCGAGGACTGCAACAAAGGGAAGCCTCTCTGTATGCAGAGATGGCCTTCAGCCTTTAAATTGGTCTAAACAGTTTTACTCAATCTGTTCTCAATTTTAAGTTCTCAGCTTTAGAACAGTAGCAATGCATTTACCTTCTTTATTTTGTCATTTTTAATCCACAGGTGTGAACTGATCACACTTAATGACATGGAGCTGTCAAACCGGTTATCTAACATTCCTCCCCACAGAAACTTATAGTTTGTTCCTCAGTGACGTCCATAAGGGCAGACACTTCAGAGGCCGGACAGGTTTTTTTTGTTTTTTTTTTAGGGTTTCAGCTTTGTAATACCTTTTCTTTTAGTATCCATCTTTACATAAACATTTACAGTTAAAATAATACATTTACAATATGCCCATTATCGGCACAAATTTCATATAAATGTTCAGGCTATACAGAAAGTGCAAGATAATACATTAATTTAATTTGTTAAATTTCTTTGACTGCATTAGTTTCAATTTATTGTTTAATAAAATCCACCAAGGAGGTTATTTTTTTTTTTTTTTAGAAAGGTTTATGTGTCTGTCTGTGTATAGGATAACTTGACAAGTCATGGAAAGATTTTAATTATTTTTTTTTTTTTACCAGAGATGTCCCTCAGTCCAAGGAATAATCCATAAAATGTTGGTGATGATCTATATCATAATCTGAATACAGGAATTCATTTAAACATTCGCTTATAATGTGAGATAGGAATATTTGGCAGAACAAGCAGTTCCTCACTAAACCAGAGGGTGGCAGCAGTGACTATTGACAGCCTCAGTATCGGACTCAAAAAATCCGGAGGTGTTTTACTAAAGACTAAAGCACAAGAAAAAGGAACGTTGTTGGTTTACTAGCAGGATCAACTGAAAACTTATGAGCCCATTTTTTTTTTTTTTTTTAACCAGAGTTTCACCTCATACCATGGAACAATTCATTTAAATTCAGTAATGATCCAGATCATGTGCAAGTTTTAGCAATAGGTATAAATCACATATGGGGTAAAATTTGCTTTTCCAGTTATAACTATTTTTGGTTTCTCTATTAGACACAGATTTTAATATATAAACAAACATGACAACAAATGATTGGTTTTAACTTTTGAGAAGTTGCAGGAAACAATCAACACTTCTTTAATGGTTTTAGCCCAGGGGTCAGACACCTTGCTATGAGCCCAGCTAAATAAGTCTTGCTGCAGATATGACATGACCTTCAAAATAAAAACATGTTATTTTTGTTAAATATCTGCAATAAGAAACTGATTTCATTTTAAACAACAATCAGTTTTTAAAATAAGGGCAAACCATGAACGTTTGGTGAAGAGGAAGCAATGAATTTGGATTTTGTTCTATATTTAAAAAAATAAACACATATTTTTCAAGCTGATGACCAGAATTATAGATCTAAAAGCATATTTATAACTATAATTTCATTCTGTAGAACAAATGTTATTCAAATGTTTCTTAAAAAATTTCTAAAGCTAGTAAGAATGGTATTTGTTAATATACTATATTCTGAACATTTAGTTTGCTCTCGATTGTTTATAGCCTCTATTAAGAGCCATTGTGGAGCCTCTTGTGGCTCCAGAGCTGCAGGTTGCAGACCCCTGGTTTAGCCTCTTGACCCTCCAGGACCCATTGATTGTTCTATGGCGTCTCCTAGGGTCATCTGAATAGGGTTTTGATATTATATAAAAATATCCATGTTTCTTTTGTTGAACCATCATTTATCTCCATAAACTTCAAATGTCAAGCTGCAAATTTAAGTTGAGTTTTGATGCGTCATGTTTGCTTGCTTCAAAGGGGGGGATTCTTGTTAAAATTACCAAAACACTTATTTTTACTTTAAAACCTTGTGGAAAATGTAGAAGGCCTTTAAGAATTGGAATTGGAATTAAAGTCCATTACTTATTTATTATCTCCTGCCACAAGCTATTTCTTTAACATTTTTTCATCATACTTAAGTATGTAGAGTTTATTAGAGGCTGCAGTATTTAGTGGCCCTCAGTCAACAGACAGTAATAAATGCTCAGAGTTAGCAGCCTTCAGTCATGGTTTATCATAACGTGTTAGAAGCCTCTGTTCTGCGTCTTAGCAAAAGCCCAGAGAATGTAAGCTTACAAATACCTCTTTGTGATGAGGCATTGGAATAGCTCCTTCATGCATCATAGCTCTGATTTCTGTCTGAGAGTCACAGTCTCCTTCTTCCTTTGAACTGAAGCACTTTTCCTTGTCGCCCTCTGCAGAGCAGCGCCGCAGCGGTCCGAGAAAAGGCCGAAGTGGAGGCAGCCAAGGGACAAGCAGAGGGACAAGCCGGGCGACTGAACCAGGAGATCGAGCGACTGCGCAGGCGGACGAATGAGCTGGAAAATGAGGTGGCTAAACTCAACAGGATTATCGATGAGGCCAAGCTGCAGGAGAGCAGGCTGGGAGACAAATTTGGCCGACTGGAGGTGAGAGAGTTTAACGTCCACGACAAGTGAATTCTGATTTCTGCTCGGTCTGTGTGTTTTTTCTTTTCATATATACTGAATGCATGTGTCCTATTGGTGTAATGTGCAAATAACAGAGAGAGAAAAAGCAGCTGGAAGAGTCTCTGGCTGAGATCAGGGAGCAGGAAGAGGAGATGTCCCGAGCTAACCGAATGTTGAACCGCCGACTGGAAGATGTGCAGGTAAGATTGAAAAGGCTGCTTCTAGTTGTGTTTGTGTGTGTGTATGTATGTATGTATGTGTGTGTGTGTATGTATAT
>JAUZNJ010039288.1:0-10787 GCA_034780135.1 Jordanella pulchra | reverse complement strand
TGCTCAGTGTGTTTATTTCAAAATAAACTTGTTAACTTTTTCCTGTCTCTGAGTGGTGTTCTGCATGTGGGTTAGATTCCTGAAACCCATCATGACATTTTTGTTCAGTTTAATTTATTTCATCCTGCCTTATATTTTAATACATAAGAAAAACAGAGAGAGAATCTATGTTAGCCCTCTCTATCAACAAAGCAAGAAAAAGGGGAAAACTTGTCTAGTTTGTGTGCATAGGATTATTTTGTTTTTCTTTTTTAAAGTATGTAGTTATTAAAAGTTGTTTTGTATCATTTATAGCAAACACCTTATTTTACCGTTTACCTAAGTACATTGTAGAACCTGTAACTTTTACTTAAATACACGACTTTAATCTGTACTTTTACAAGTCTTTTGAACACAAGTATTTGTCCCTTTACTTAAGAAAAGAGTACTTTTACCACTTCTGGATATGTGAGTTTTCCATTAATCTTTTGGAATAAACTGTGTGTGGAGCTAATGGTCAGTTTGACGCTTAGGGGGAGGGAACCAAAGGGGAGCTATTTAACAGCTAGTGGGTGTGGGGCACAAACACAGCTGTGTTTAGTCGCACTTTCACGCAGGACGTCCCTGTGTCCGTGAGCAGGACCGTTATCCTCACTCTCTCCTCCCTCCACGTCTTTTCCTCAAACACTGCTGCTAAGGAAACATAAGTGGCGGCTGCAGCAATTAGGGAACCACGCCTGCTGCGCTCTAATTTCTCTGAATTGTGCTCCATATATACAACTACTCTCTGTTGCTGATGAAAGTTGTATCCAGTTGCTGCATGCGTGTTTGCCTAGAAAACGCTTTAATATTTGCTCTAATTATTATAACATCGCGAGAGCTTCCATTGAGACCCCTCAGGGGCTGGTCTTTACGAGCAGTGAATTATAAGCCCGTCGGTCATTCTGGCCAGTCCTAAACTAGGCGAGAGCCATGGAGTACCTCAGGTTCTGTATAGTTTTCTCATGCTGCATTAAGTTTGGAAGTTTTGTCCTCTCAAATAATGCGCCTCAAGCCCCTCCGCCTATTCCCAAAGGTAAGAAATCATACAATTTTTGTGTCCCTATTTATGTCACTCTGCTCTTAAAATATTTTAACATTTGCATAGAACTGTCAACGCGCTAAATCGGGTAATATGCTTAAAGCCTCATATATTAAAAGGACGTAACTGGAGCCTATGGAGCGCAGGTTGCTTACAAACGCAAACTTGTATGTAGCGTCATAATTACAAGATCGAGCGGTTTGTCGCTGTCTCGTGTCGTTTTATGTTTTTGGCTTCACTCAGCTTTTATGTTACAGTTGGGAGGCAGTAAAAGTTTTAGTGCAAGAGACAGCTAATTGGAGTAGAGGGTCTTTGATGTTTTTTTTCTTCTTTAAGCATTACATCGGATAGTTTAACAGAAATTATGCAGATCATCCAAGTTTAGAGTATGGAAAAAACAAACAACAAATGTCGACTAGAGTTCATTAATACAAAATATAGTAATTTCAAAATAGATAAGTGCTTGTAAGTTGGTTAACAAGCTCCTAGACTCCTAAAAAACTTATTGGTATTGAGAAGAACTGTTCCCTTCTTGAAAATAAGCTTCTAAATCCCCGTTTCTGACTTTTATGGGCCCGAATGATAATACTTTCCATGTTTGCTGGTGAATTACACCAAATTACACTTAAATCCCACCATACTCACACAGAAGTCTTGTAAAAATTTTAAAGGGTAAAATGTTTCATGATTATCTTTGGTTTGAAAATACCAGGATAAATTGCTTGCAAAAAAGTTTCTGACTCTCTGGAACAATCACTCTTTGTCCATCTGGCATTAGGTGTGAGAAATGGCACACCAGAGTCTTTATCACCATGTCTGGCTTAAGATTTTACAGTTTCATGAACAGATCTGATTTGGGCAAAAGCCAGTCCCCCTTCAGCCACCAAGGTGGTGATCTAAAAGGTTTTCAGATTTTCCCACCATTTTAGGAGATTTTGGATTTTTAAAACAAATCTGAAAAGAAAACCTAATCTATTCTATTTAATGGTGTTTGTAAAGCTATCATATCTACACAATATTGTTAAAAGCAAAACAAATACATAGTCACTGTTTTCTGAACATGGTCCATGTTAATAGGCTTCAATTACATCTACAGATGGTGCCTGTCTTGGTCCACAGGGATCATTTCCAGACATTTCCAAGCCCTGGAAAAGCTCTGGACCACAGCATCTTTGATGGTGGATGCTCACCTTAGCTTTAACCATTTGAAGTAAAGCATATAGCAACAGAGAAGCTCTTTTACTTGGAAAACGGTGGCAAAAAGTTGTGCAGATTTAGGTTATAAATGCTAAGTATGTGGCTAATAAATATTAGCTATTTTTAGTTTGGAACTTTTAAAAGACTAAAATCTATAAAATACAAGTTAGTTAAATATTACAGATAATAACTTTAGATAACCTCAACTTAGAATAGACTAACTCTCTTCACAATACTTATTGATTAAATAGCTGTGAATCAATTGTAAGTAAAAAATGATTTCTCTGGTCATTTTGTTTTGCAGTTTTGTCAAGAGAAGGGATTTTTAAAATGAAATAATTGCATAAATATAGCAAAATACCTGTAGTATAGCCAATTTCATAAGATATCTATATAATTATATCAGAAAAATGACTTATTATTTGTTCAGGGATCAATACCTTGCGGTTATAGCATGCAAAAAGTATTCCAGTACAGCACCATAGTACTTGTAGACAGGGCAGAAATAATTAATTGGATTAATTGTTATTAATTGACAATGTTATTAATTGTCAACTAATTTAATAATGATTATTATCCTGTGTACACAAACTCTAAAACATGCCTTTTGTTGTGAAGAACCCACTTAAAGCAGTAATGAAGATAAAACTGTTTGACCCCCTAAACATTGTGCTTAGTTTGCAGAACTTCAGAGCACTCCAGCGGTAACATAAGTAGTTTTAACAACTGGCCTTTTTTAGATGGTGGGTGGCCTACAGCATATTCACCAAACTTCCCTGCACCAATGCTCATGTCAGAAGTAATAAAAAAAATAATAATTTCCTTTTTTCCCTCACAAAATACCTACTTTTTTTAAGGAGATCGTAACGCTCATCAAACTATGACCGCTTTCCTCAATCTCTTCCCCAATTCTTTAGTGGTAGAATCTCAGATATACACAGGGAATCAACAATGAAACGAGGCAGTGGAATAAGCAGAAAAGTAAAGCCTAGCTGTTTGCTGGGACCAGGGCACATTACTGTTGGTCTGGTGAGCTTTGGAAAGTTACAAAAACTGGGGCGTGCAAGCTGACGCTGTCCAACCACCTGAAAGGATCCTTTCACTTACGTCTTAATGTTTGAACAACACTTGTGACAAAGTACTAGATTTAACATGTAGGTTTTATGGTATGAGGTAAAAACCCTGCACATTTTTGTGAATGATTGCAGTACTGAGTCAGAAAGTCATATAAATGGAGAAAGAAAAAGCTATGTTGGCTTCAGAATATGCCCCCCCAATTTGCATAAATATAGTCAATGTAATCCAAAAATAAAATAAAAAAAAAGCAGAAATGACCAGCAAACCCAGGAGGGTCAACCAGTAACATTTATTTAGAAAAGTTTAAGGAATACTTAGGTGAAGCTATGTAGACAACATCCTTTATTATCTAGTAAACTGTCCCTCTATCCCACGGTAAAGGCGACTTTAGATTATACAGTACCTTACTCAGACATCCCTGATGTGTCAAAAGGGAGCATTTTATAGAGAAGAAAAGGAAACTCCACCTAAAGTTGTCCTTTCCGTGTATATACTGTATAACGACACTCTATTGCCTGCAATGCCAGTCTAACAAACTAACAAACCCTGCTGGCAGGCACAGTCTGTAATCATCCCTTAGAACATTGTCACTATATCACCACAAGGTTGGGTTTGTGCCTTCTTGTCAGCAAAACATATGTTGAGTTCTCTCTCTTTTTATCTTGAAGAGTCTTAGGTATAGCATTACATTCTATAATCAGACGAAGTTCATCAATGTAAATGCACTCAATATTCTTGGGCGAATCGAATAATTCCTCTGATTACAACCCAAATTTCCTTGAGGCAGGTATTTATGTCCTAAACATTAGATAGCTACAACCATATTTTCACTTTATGTACTGTATAATGCTCTTTTTCCGAAATGCTGTGTTAGTTATACATAATTTATATGTAAATTAATGTAACAGACCTTTAAAAATTTTCACTTTGGTTTTGTCAGTCTACAACTTTTTTCCCCAAATTATAGGGGTTCAGTTCATCAGGATAATTTTTGGGTAATATGAGACAGGCCCTTGTGTTACTTTTGGTCACCAGTTTTTTATTTTTGCCAGATTCTTTCTTACTTTTGAATTTTGAACCCTGTACAGAGGTGGATTGTAACTGGAGGTGTAACAATACACCGTCCCACACTGGTTAAATGATAGATTAATTATCAAGTTGCATTAATGCAAAAGGAAAACATGAATCTGAACGATCATCTGTAAGATAAGCTTTTATTTTGAAATTCTTTTGGCAAAACGCTATAATAAGGCGGTGAAGTATTTTTTTTATTCTATAATTAGAACAATAGTGTTTTTAATTTAAATACCTGGTGTCTGTAGGAGCTTAGAGAAGAATTGGCAAATCTTATTAAAGTTGTTTTTTGAGGTGATATCAATAGCCACGTTTACATCCAAATGTTATGACAGTTTTGTGCCAACATTTAACATGTTGAAAAAACACAAATTGAAATAGATGTGTTTCATTCATTTGTAGCGAGTTAACTAGACGATTGGAAGGGTAATGACATCATACGTTTATATTGCACTTGACTATAGTAAACAGTTAACAGGGGTTTTACTAGCGCAGACCACAGATCAGTATAGGATGAGGTTTTAATGAATGAATTGCAATCAAGCAAGTTGTACTTACTTTATCATGTCAGCTAGTTATGTTACATCCCACCTACAGACATTGAGAGAGACAATATGATTATAATAGGATGCCGACAGAAGGAGCAGCTTATGAGTCGTGAGGTAAATATTCCCTACGTGAGAACTTGTTCAAAAGCGTGATTCCATTTCGAGCACAAAAACCTGCAAAATTTAGTAGTTGATTAGAATTTTGCTGTTTCCACCAAGCTCCTCTTATTTGATACTTCAAAACAAGTCTATTTTAAATAGTTTTGTTAGATGGGCAGATGATATTACATCAAATAGTTTGTAGATGCATAAATTCAGTTGAATAGAAATCTTATGTGACAAACTTTGTGATATTGGCAACGAGTATCTTCTATCTGATGAGCTCATTGACCCACTTGGAGATCAAGTGAACACACAGTGAACATTAAATACTGTCATTGAAAGTACTTTACGCTCTTCTAACTATACCTATTTAATCACTATATTGCCAACAGTATGTTCACAACACCAAATCAGGGGTTTGAGGTGTTCCAACCACATCCATGGTTGTAGGTGGAGGAAGTTTGCTGTTGAGAAACTAAACTTGTCTGAACATGATTTCTTGACCTCAACCCTTTAAAACATCTCTCTAAAGAACTAGAGCAGACGCTGCATATCTGGTATTAATGGATCCATATGGGGAGGGGGGATCTATAAACAAACATGGTCCTAAAAAATGAAGAATATCATCTCATTAAAGTTTGTGTACAGGTAAAAGCAGAAGACCAAAGACTTTTAGCAAATAGAGTGTGTGTGCATTAACTGCTGTATTTGTTTCATAAGTTTTATTTTGACTATAAATGATGTAGAAAAGTGCTTATGCACCTGACTTTATTTTAGAATTATGTTGTTTATTGGTCTATTTTTGTACACTAGCCTTCATACACTTTTTTTATTCCCAGTTACATAATTTAAGCCATTAAATCAGATTTTATAATTATTATTATTTTATGATAAGTACTTTATATTGTTACACAGTGCTATGCTACACTTATTTTAAGATATGAAATGGGAGCAATTTCGTTTTTATATTAGGTGCAGACTTAGGACCTTGCCCAATAGAATGGATGCTATTTATGACCCGTTGACAGTTGCTAATCTACCTTGTTAATTTATCAGTGTGGATTATCATAGTAATATGTAATTTAACAGTCTATGGAAGATGGCCATCATAACTGTTGGCCTGCAACTCAAGTCAAACATTAATGCTGCTTGTGTTCCAAACTATTATTAAACCAAATAATTATTTTTAAAAAAGTAATTGGCCCAATGTTTTGTAGACCGTGCCACATTCCAGGTGGCTTTAAATAAGTAGTTGAAGGTAGTCTTTTTTGTAAGTTTAGTTTGTGGCTACTGTATCATGGAAATTATGCTAATTATTTTCAGCAACAGAAAATCACTATAAACAGGATAGTGTTTAGTCTAGTCTAGTCCAATTTTAGATTTAACTAAACACATTTTCATTGATGAATTAGTCTTATAATAGTATAACAGATGGGGTCACTGATAATTTCCACTTGTTCACACAAGTGGTAGCAAAATATTGACTGTTCTCTGAACTAGCACTTATTGTTAGTCCAGGGGGGAATAGCGTTTATTTACTCTGATGACCAAAGGAGAACAGCAGTTTGTGCTTACAGGCCAAAATAAAGTAAATCCTGTTATTTTTTCTACAACCTCAGGATGCTTTCCCTTAATACTTTTCCTTTTTAAGAGAAAATAAAGGAACAGCTAAGCTGTTCCCTAAGTATATCAGGAATTCTACTCAGTAACCTGTGAAAGTCAAAGCCTTTCTTAGTAAAGAAGTTCAGTATCACCCTTTGCTACATTCCTATCTTCCTGGGCTGTTAATACTGAACTGCCAAGAGAGAATCCTCTGTTTGCTCTGACTTTAAAATCACATCTATTGCAAATAAAACCTCCCTTGTATACTGATTATATCTTGATCTCAGCTATGCTTTTAATATGTCAAGGACTGAACAATGTTCTGAAAATGTAATTTCAATTGTGAAAGGAAGTATTTGAATGTGTCTTAATCTAAATGAAAAAGTATTGCATTTCAAAATCTGTGTTCAAACATTCTTCCTCAAATTCCTGACAAATAACTTGTGTGGAAGACATTGTTAAGAAAATACTGCAACTTTTAAAAGAAAGATTTTTAGACATTTGATGTTGTTGGGTGTTCTTTAGTCAAATTTACATAGTTTTACTTATGGTTCATTACATTCAGATTCTTATATTGAAAAAAACATTGATATTGCTAAATGTTCCTGCTGGTAAAATGTGTAATTTTCCTTCTCTGTCATTCAAGAAATACTAATATCAGCTTTGTTTTTGAATATGGATATGAAACTTTGGTCCTAAAGATACCTTGGAAAAGAGACACTGTAAGACAGACAGAATGAAAGCATGGCATGATGAAGAATTAAAACGCATCTTTGGATGTCTGAATACGGTTGAAAAATTGGTTTAGTGTTTAACAAATCACTGGTTAGATCTGATTTTAATATTACACAAAATTTGTAATGGTAAGGTTATAAGAAAGCTAAACTCGCTTCTCTGGGAAACATAAAAAGAAACTCTAACCTTAACCCAAAGTTGCCATCGAAATATCTTTAATACCTTTAATATGCATATAGTAACAGTTTGGCCATGACAGGTTGATAGACTAAATCCTTTTCTAGACCTACATCCCCCAGGAAAACCATAGGGTACTCGGTCAGACTTATGAAATGGATCTAGTACCCCCTGGTAAGGAATTATTGAAAATCTTATTAAATGTATTTTCTACTGATATTAAACAATTATCAGTTGGTATATATATAAATATTTAATTATTCCCCAGTCCTAATTGCACTTTCACTGGGCCATGGCACCTTTTGAACTGTAAAATCAGTTCATTAATTTGGAAACAACAATTTTTCATATTAGAATTTTGGTCACTGAAAGGAACATCAGCACCAACCTCTTGTTTACCAACTGTATAAAGTCAGCCTGTCTAGAATTCAATGTAATTAGATACTTTTAAAAGATACAATTTAGAGAAAAAAACCTTGAGGAGCCTGAGGCAAAAAGCACAAGTCCTAAACTCAGATTATAACTACGAGCTTATCTCTGAAGGAAGAGCCATGTATTGTTTTTACTGTATAAGATATAAAAAGAATTGCTTCAAGCCTTGTTTTGAAAAAGTTAACTTTGCATAATGAAACCTTTTTTTTCCCCTTGGTATGTTTTGCTAAGCTAGATATATTTTAATACCTATGATTCTTATTTACAAAAAACAATTTAGATTTCATTTAATACAGAAAAGTATTAAAAGTGAACAATTCTTTAGTTGCTACTGTGTCATCTCCAAGCCACGGATCATTATACATAACAAAGATTTCAGATTTTGCTAAAATGCAGCAGCTTAGTGGGCACATTTTTCCACTGTGTGGAAAAAATGCTGTGTATGGGGGAAGAACCACAAAAAAAACATGTTTTACTTGTTCGTGTAAGTTTTTTCCTCATCTCTTTTTAATCACAGATAGTCTGGATTTCAGGGTGTGATTAACTGGAAGCTTTCATTTTGTGACGCCTTAATGTTGGTTGTATGTTTACAAAACAAATGAAGGGTGTGATTCCAGAAGTTAAAGGAAATGTCAGAGGGATTGTTATTGGTGTTATCAGTCAGTACATTTCTTTCTGCAAAGAAATGTCCAGATGAGACAATAAGCATGCCAAAACACAGACTTATTTTTTAGTGTAGTAGCATAAGTAGTAAACTCTTAGGATATCCTTAAACATTGGTAATAAAATATTCATCTACATTTTTTAACCATGGCTTTTTGATTTAAGAGGTGGTAAAGAAGCAAGATAAGGTCAACTCTACAGTGATGCGTCCATGCATTGGCTTACTTCTTATCTTAAGTAGACAGAACTTATCCATTAGCAGATTGAGTATGAAATGTCCTTAATGAGTGACTTGTTCCATAAACTGAGAAACATTCTGTTATGACCTGGTAAATAACACTGAGCTTTAGAGAAAATGTTATAAGTGTCATAAGGTTTTACATAAATTTTACATAAATACAAAAATTAAATAGAAGGGGAAACTCTGATAATAGAAACTTTTCACATTAAAGTGGCATAATAGATTAAAAAAATGAATAAATAAGTAAATAAAAAATAAATAAAACATTTGCTGGTTTACTTTTTTGAATACAAGAAAAGTGGAGAACTGTTATCTCAGCAATTGCTGGAGTTTGGATAAGGGCAATAGAAACTTACAATTTCCTCTTGTAACACATAAAAGCACCTGCTTTGCAGAGATGTAGGAAATGTGTTTCCAGTAGGAAGAAACACCACGCCCTGCCCTGTCTTTGATTCTCTCAAGTCTTACTATATAAGCTAAGAACAAGAATAGGGAATCCATGTCATTCAGGATAAGTGACCTTTTCCTATGGCTGTGAAGTCAGTATCCTTCTTCATTGGCTTTGTTTTATGTCGGATACTGTTTTATAACACTAGAACAGAAGGTAACTATAACCTTGTAGTTAAACCGTAGAGTTCACTTAAGCTTAATACAAGGACCTATTGCTTTTTCCATCTGATGTTCATGCAATTTTTTAAAAACATTTGAAATGTTGTAAAAAAACTAAAGAAAAATGCAAATTAGGTCCATTTCTTTTGAAAAAAATTCATTGGTTTCAAGCAAATTTACTAAGCATGCAAACTGCAATTTTGCCAGATGTTGACATTACACATACTGTAATATACAGGAAGTAAACATTGCATACTATCATGGACCAAACATCTGAGAAAAACAGAAAGACGTTTTCAAGAATGTGTTGCTTTTAGGCAAGTTGTAGTTGTTTTGTCATGTCAAGTGGTTTTACATGCTGTCCAGAGACATAGAGAAAGAAATACCATCCTGATGCATGCAATTTCCATAATATCCAAGAAGACACAGAGAGCTGAAAGAGATGATCAGCCATTTGAAATAAATGTTCGCTATGTTAGAACCTGTTACAAATGTGTTTCCATCTCCCATTTAGCACCTTTGACTCTTACGCAATTACTTAAAGTTTCTTTTTTTTTTAAATTGTGGAAACTACTTCAACATTTGAGGTTTCTTTCAACCTTTTCTAATGCAATACTCTAAAATGCCCCTAAACACATTAATTAAAACACAACTTGTTCAGTATTCATTACAATAAAGTCCTCTTTAAAGGGTAAACTTCTCACTCACAAAATTTCAAAAGCCTGTTACAACATCTTGGTGCCAGATACTGCAGCATACCGTCAGTTCCAGAAGAGTCCATGCCTTCAAGGGTCTGTACATTTTCAGCAGCAGAAAAGAGAATGGTCCACTAGTAGACAGGTGGTCAAATTATGACAGTGTAAAACAGAATGTTATTATTTGTTTGGTTAGGTTAGTGAGATGAGGCCTGTACTTGTTTTTTTTTAATTGTGATTTAGTGCAATTTTCCATTTCAAAGATTATGAGGAATTCTCTTTCAAACTCCATTTGTAAGTAGTTTAATGTGCCACTGACCAATAAATAATTTACAAGTGTTTGATGGAGCAGTGCTATTTGTTAAATGGGGGGGCAGATTTGCTGTTCGTTTCAAGTAGTCTTATAAAAATGTTTTAATGGGCCAATAAGTTTTTTTTTCCCATTTTAAAGTGTTGCAGTTGTTTAGAAGTCTTTTAAATGTTTTCCAATAGCAAATTAGTGTTCCTCCCTGTATAGTAGCAACATGTGATAAGGAAGATAAAGGGATGAAGGAAATGTTCTCATCTCTAAACAA
>JAUZNJ010039287.1:0-35037 GCA_034780135.1 Jordanella pulchra | reverse complement strand
AGTACAATTTCTTTGAAGAATTTTGACATTTACTCATTTTTCTAAAGGCACTGCTATTATTTCGAACACAACTGTATGTGTGTATATCTATACACACACGGTGGGGCAAAAAAGTATTTAGTCAGCCACCCATCGTTCTCCAACTTAAAAAGATGAGAAAGGCCTGTAATTTTCATCATAGATAAACCTCAACTATGAAAGACTAAAGGAGAAAAAAAAAATCCAGAAAATTACATTGTCTGATTTTTAAAGAATTTATTAGCAAAATATGTTGGAAAATAAGTATTTGTATTATAACAAAAGTATATGAACAGATCCAGAACTGCTTCTCCATGTTTGGTTCTCCACCTTTGGATCTATCCAGAACCAAACAGGGAAATGCAACACTTAGTTCTGATGTTCCACTTATTTGGAACAAACTGACAAAAGATTGTGAAAGTGCTGAAAGCCTGAGTTTGAGTAAAAGTTTAAACCAATTTGTTTCAAACTTACTTTGACTGTTAAACTGTGAACTGAGGTATTATTAGTTTACCTTTAAGACCAGCTTTTTTATTTGCATTACTACCTGCTTTTATAATGTATTTATCTTCACTTATTTGTTCTGCGTTTGTTTTCCTTCTCTGTTTATTGTTTAATTAATGTAAAGCAATTTGAATTATCTTTGTACTAAACCGTGCTCTACAAATAAAGTTCCGTTACGGATGAATATCATGGGTATGGGTATGTAAGTTTTTATTATTCCTACTGTAGAAGAGAAAACACAATAAATGCATTCATTAATATGGTTCATTGTAAGCTGTTGGCAAAAATCAAGACAGCTACACCTAAACACATCTGGTGGCACAAGCAGGTATGATTTCCAGCAGTTCGGCTAAAGAACGAGTCTCCGTTCTCCTCTGACCTTCAGGATCCTGCAGGGAATTCCTGTTCCCCCCAACTGACCTCTTTTTGTGCCGTTTGTTTCAGTTCTCATAGGACAATCAGCCCAGAAAGGCTCTATAAACACAAATATTATTAGTGCTATAAGGCAACAGAGAAAGGGGCCGAAGAGGCCAACAAGCTCCAAACACAAACATTCGAAGGCGCGTTGTGTGTCACATCCAAGTCCTGAACTCTGCCGTCTGAAGACTGAAAGATGGTGCCGTCGCAGACGATGTTCAGGCCACGTCCAGGAAACGGCTCCATCTGCCAGTATTGAGGGTCCGCGTTCACTGAACATCAATCCAAAGATAAATCTCATCTATACTCTTATGAGGTTATGTGAGCAAAACGGTTGATTCTGATGCTAATTATTGAAAAGTTTAACATAGATTCTAAAAATTCAAACAAGAAATATGTGTTACATTTATAGGTTAGTTATCCTGCTTAACTTAAAGTAATTAATCTTAACTTTTAGACCATTGCTTTATGTTATTAAGGGTGCGGTCTGCCAGCTCTGTGCCTGTAATAGCACAGACTAACCAGGTTTAAATGTTTTCCCTTTTAAACAAATTTTTTTCCCCTGGTTTATTTTTTTTTCAAACAAACTTTAGGTCCATACAGCTGCACTTGCCTTGCTTTGAGAGTTTGTGCTTTAAGTAACCAGGCATCGTTGCAGGATGGTCCCAGCGCTGTCCAGCAGGGGGCAGAGCTCAGCCTTTTCTCTGGTTCCAGAACTGAACGTGCTGTAGGAACAAAGTAGGGCAGCAACTAATGATTATATTGCTAATCTATTAATATGTTGATTTTTTCATAATCAGATAGCAAAGTATATTTTATACAGAATTTAACCCCGGAGAAGATAAACCTAATCCATTTTAGATCTAGATAGAGTATTTTGACAGATTGGTTTGTTTTATTACTTGAATGTGAAACTTTTAGAAATGTTTTTTTTTTTCAATGTAGGTTTAATTACAGCTCTATGTGGGTTTCTTTTATAGTTAATGTCATGTGTTAGACTTTATGCTCCATTCAACGATTAATAAATTACTGAATTAGTAATTATCGATTACGATTATTCCGACTGAGAACAACTCTAGAACAAAGACATCAAACTTGATCCAAAATGCTCATGGATTAAATGCATTTTCTTTAATAAACGCCAAGCAACTGCGTTCTCATAACATCTAGAATATATCCAGATTTTAAGTGTAAAACCAGCTTTTCTTTTTATCTGGTCGAGGTCAGTGCTGCTAAACATGCATCCTGACCTACGATGGAAGGGTTTTAAGCTAAAGCCCATCAGTGTGTTGGATTACCTTGGATTCCTACCAGAGCAGGGTGAATTTAGCGGTTCCCTGATGAAGGCCCAGGTTGTCGTTATGCAGGCTGCTGTCCTCCTCCAGCAGAATTGACAGGGAGCCTGAGTGGGCCAAGTAGAGCTCCTCCAGCTGTACATACTGTAATGTTTGCCGCCGAGGTCTGAGTTCCAAAGGTTTAAAATATTCAATCAATAAAACTCTTATAAATGCCTTCGTTCTTTGGTTACCATCTGCAGACAATAATTTAATGCCATTCATGTGTTTCACTTGGGAATTTTTGACGTACTCGCTCTTTTCTGTTTCGGAGGTACAGAACAGGTAGAGCTGCCATGCTGCTTAGCATAGAGCAGGAGAGACATTTAAAAGAAAAGGAAGAGTGGAGAGATAGAGATGACAAAAAGAGGAGAGACCTGGCTGCAAAATGATGTTAGTGAGTTGGTGAGATAATCACAAGCAGAACTGTTTCTGCCACAACCATAGCTGGTGAGGTGAAAAGATTGCAGCAAGCAGTTGTGTACTTGTTCACTTCACAGCAATCGTGTACAGCAACGGTTTGCTTCCGTAATGATGCATTTGGGGTGTGTGCAGGTTTTTTTAAGCAGTTGTAATTGTAGTTGACTAGTAACTGTTACTATACGATTGGAGCCTTTAAAAACTGCGTTCAGTTCATTTTAGTGATGTCGAATGCAGGAGGTTGCCCTTTAGCCAAAGGTTTGACAGTTCAAGCGCCAGATGCAACTTTCCACGTCATTGTGTCCTCGGATGAGACACTTGACCCATATTAACTACTGATAGTGGTCCTAGGGACCCTGAATGCAGTTGTAGAAGCCTACATTCATTTTTTGTTCATTCAGACTTTTAAGACAAGTTATGTTTATATTTCTTGTTATAATTTATCTGGATAAAAATGATAACTAGTTAAATTTCTATTAGTTAGTAATCTATTATGTTTAACTATACTAAGCCTTGTACATTTGCATATTTTATTGCAGTTAAAGATTTGAGGGTGTGGCTAGAGGGAGTGAGTTGGACAGTTGGAGTGGAGCCACATAGTTTTTTGACCTCTCTCTCTCTCTCTCTCTCTCTCTCTCTCCTTTTTTTTTTTTGAAATTACTTGTATCCTATTTATCATTTTGTGGAAAAGGAATTTTTGTACAGTTTTTATTTTTGAAGTAAACCGTTTAACTGAATCAAGAGGATCCAGTCTGTTTCTATTTTGTTTTGTCATTTCGGCGTCAAGTGGACCGAACAGGAAATATGAAGAGCGTCAAACTTATGGCTTCATTATTTAGGAATTAACAGAAGTGAAAAGTACTGCTGCTACTTAGTGCTATTTAAGTAGAGCAAATTTACCACTTTTAATTCAGTTCAGTCCAGTTTGATAAAAAATACTTATCTGAAATGGAAATTGAATGTTGTAATAACTCATCTTATCTTTTTAACAAGTTGTTGTAAATGTTAATTGCTGTAAGACAAGAAGGATGTTCTGTTGCCGTCTGTGTTGCACCTGAACTAAAGAAACCTCTGACTGAAGATTCCAGGTTGGTGTTTTTCTGAAGGGCAAAATTAACAGTTAACAATTAATCACAATCACTGTTGTCATTAAGGTAGAACAGCTCCTCTTTATTAGCTTTGCAGGAAGAACATTAGCCCAAAAAGAAAAAAGATGTGTGAGATGGAAGATGCTTTTATTAACAGTTAACACTTAATCACAAACACATCTCCAAGGATCTCTAAACATTTTTAAACAGTGACACTGCTTTATCCAGAATCATAGCAGCACTCTAGGCCAATGAGCTTATTTCATAAACACCTTGCTGTTTCAAACAGCCTCATTTCCATTTAACTGATTTTATCCAGTAAGATATAGCAAAGGTCAAAACACTTTGACAGTGAAAAGTCTCTTCTTCTCAGAAACTTTTCCCCTATTTACCAATTCCAGATGTTGAGGACATACATGTTCAAACATAGCAACCAGACCTAAATAATTTCTACCTTTTAAGTTTTCAAACTTCTGCAACTTGAGCTTCTTTATGTTCTCTGATGTTGTTACTCCAGCAGATGATAGTAGAAGAGATGACACTCTGCTCTGTCCTTTCTTGTCATCAGGGTCACAGTTGGGGCTCGAGTTTGTTGTCCAGGTGAACACCGAGATATTTATGCTTCTGCAACACCTCCACCTCTTCTACCTTGATGTTAACAGGATGCAACTTGTTCCTGTTTCTTCTGAAATCTACAGTCATCTCTCTTGTTTTGCTGACATCCAATATATCTATATTGTTGGTACAGAATTAAACATGGGTTTAATATCTTCCAAAGCCAGGGGGAACACTGGCTTCTTTCACAATAAATCACTTGTTATAGAGACCCCGGTTGCCATGGCTACATCTACGTTGTTGAGGCATTTGGTTTAGTGTTGGTTTAAGTGAAATACCCCCATTTCACCGCTAGATGGCAGTAATTCTTACACAATATCCATTTATTTGGCAAACATATGATAGGAGATGCTGTAATGTTCTATAATATAAGCTAGTGGGATCATATACATTCTAAATCAAGCTGACTTGAATATAAAGCATTGAGGAATATCACAAATTTATATTTGCTCAGACTCATAAACACCAAAAGATTTAAGTAGAGCTTGTCTGCCAATAAAATCTGAACCAGTGAAGGAGGTTAAACTGTGGACAATGAAGGCAGGTTAGCAGGAGAAGATGAAATGCAGTCAAGGGTATAAAGTTTACAATCTATTAAAAACTGTATTTCTGTAATACAAAACCTGAACAATCTGTAGAGCCTCCTCTTAGCTTGGAGATCGTCTTCTGTAGATCATCTGTTGTACAGTTGTCCTCCTCTCTCACCTGAAAGCTTCCAGGTCAGCAGCTTAGCTTTTTTAGCTTGGTTCTGGAGAGATTATCAGTTTGATGGATCAAAAAACTGTTGTTCTGATACACTGAGTCTGAGTAAATTTAATGTCCTTCATGTGTGAAATGTCTGGAGATCAGAATTCAATCTCCTAAACCCCCCAAAGATCCTGTCCACCACCTCAGTCTGCTGTAGATCACAGTCCAGAACTGTAATGCGTTTGAGTTTCTCGGTCAGGCAGAACAGCTCCAGGATGTTGATCTGCATCCTCATGTATTTTACCGCTTCAGCTCCAACCAATTCCTTCCGAAGATTCTCACATGAACTCTTTACTCCTTCCAGTGAGTTCTTCAGTTCTCTCACAATCAGTCTGAACTGCTCTGTCAGTCTGATCATTTCACGAACATAAGGAATTTCCTGTCCTTTCTGCTTTATAAGAAAGTAAAGCAGAGCAACAACACCACAAACAACAGCTGCTCCGTACAGAGCAAAGCTCAATCCTTGCGTAGCATTTAATGTTAATAAGGCCAACAGAGCTCCAAATCCTGCAAAAAAAGCCGCAGCCATAATCCATTTTTTTGTTGCTTCCTGAATGCGTTTCATTTCTGCAGTGTGAAGCTGAACCTGGTCCAGGATTTGCCTCATGTTGGCCTCATTGTTCTCATAGAGCTGGATAAAGGAAGCAGTTTTATTGGACAGGTTCCGTCGTAAGTTACCGAGATTTGGAGGCTGGTTATTCCATGGTACACCGCTTGAAAAATCCCTCATTGTGAAAATAAATGCTTAGGGCTGAAGTTGTTCTGAGCGTGTACAGGTCTGTGCCAAACAAATGCTGAAAGCAATAAAGATCTCCTGTTAGATCAGCTGCTGCTCAGCCAGCAGACCTTCATCCTGCCACCCTGCTCTGCACTCATTAAAGTATTTCCTGTATCTTAACGTAGCTGTTGAAGGGTATAAAGTCGTCTCCAGTTCTCCACACCCTGACAGCTCAGCTGGAGCAGAGGTGACTCAACATTTGGCTGTTTCACACGTTCTGCAGGTTAAACCAGCTGAGAGTGGCTATATTATAAACCTGATAGGATATCTCTGTTATGCTGCACAATAAGATAGACCAGAGAAAAAATACAGAACAATGTACATAATGAATAACAACTAATAAACAGAAACCGCAGGAAGGCCACATGACCATCCCCAAACCTTGCCCTTAGGTTTTTACCTGCACCTTTGATCTAAGTGGTACTAAAATAAGCCGTTTATCCTCCCAGTCTGATAATAAATCATTCAGTTTAGCTCCATTTGGAATCACAGCTTTATCCTTATTCGAAAAATGCCAGAATAACAAGAAAGAGATTTTTTTAAACACCATACCCTTTGAGTTTGGTAGAACTGCCTGATTTGGGTCAAGAACCTCACGTCTCCCTCCAAAGGCTTCCCACAGTAGAACTAAAAGCTTGGACAGATGAGGTGGAACCTTTGGACCCAAGGATGAAGCAGACCTGTGGGGGTCTATAATTGTTTTCCTGAAATCTCTGCAATGTCATAAAATGAAGCAGAGAGCTTCATGGATGCCAACATGAAACCTAAATGATGCAAAGTCATGCCTGAAGTTTTTTGTTGCTACCGATGCGACTCCATCTCCGATAAAAATAAAAACATGGAGGATGGATCATTTCCTGAAATGATTTTCTTGTAACTCTGGCATTCAGCTCATTAACATGTTTTTATACGCAGTGCATTGTGTAATAATCTGCTTTCAACTGTACTTCAAACACACGATTGTTTAGGGAGGTTGATCTATTCATCTGACAAAACCAGAACAGCTGGATTTCTTTCATGAACCAGTTTTATTTTTCCAACAGAACACTGTAGAGGAAAGTGGACATTTTCTTCTTCTAAATACTCAGAATACTCCATAACTTCACATCACCAGAGTCACCAGTAGCAGAAGGAGCAGACGATAATGGGAGGAGCTGCTTCTACAGGAAGGAAGCTTAAATAACAAAGTCACATGATTAATAACTCATATAATACAAAGAACACATATTATACATATATACACACGAGCGATGAAGATAAAGTTATTTTTTCCATCATCAGTTCATTTTGTTTGATTTTTTACCTGAAGTGCAACAATGATCCTGTGAAGACATGAAATATAAAAGTCAACAGGTTATACTATTCTACAGTAACTGGGTTTTTTTCCATTAAACAGAGGGTGTAGTTATTGGTGTAGTGCTAATATCCAGAGTTCCTCAAGGCTTTGTAATCGGCCCTTTTTTCTTCAGGTCACAAATGAATAAACAATGCATAAAAATTAGGGGTAACTCAGCTAAGTTAGGTTTAGACTTCTTAGTTCACTGCTTTAATTTTAGTTTGTAACTGAATTTCCATTCAGATAAACCTTTTCTGAAAGAACAATTCATTCTGAGGTCACAAAAACTTGTTTTTGAAACAGGCACAAACACGGTTGTCCTTTAGATGCCTCAAAATCTTCATTGTATACATTAAAATGACTAAAAATTCCTACAGTTGTCCTTTAATGTGATGTGCACAGTGTTCAAGGTCAGAAGCACAAACAATGAGCTCCAGCAGAAGATTCAGGACCAGCAGCTTCTCTCCACAATAAGTAGTTCAGACATATCAGGTCAAGTGCAAACTGGTTTATAAACACAAAAAATTAAACTGATCTACAACACAAATATTAAGGGGAAAATAAATTATGAGTAAAAGTAACACGGGATCAGAGTGTTTGTTAGACGTGTGGCTGCTGTACATTCGTGAGCATGCTCAGGCAGAGGCAGGCGCTCAGCAGCAAGTTCAGGAGGAAATCAGCTTCAGCATTCATAAATAACCAGAATATCAGTCAAGTTCCTTCAAAGTGCCTTCATGGACCTGCAGCAGAGCTGGACTAATGACCAGAGGGTGGCGATTTTCCTCAGACTGTTGGGTTCTTAGCATGCATGTTGGGAGGAGCAGCATTAGACGTCGTCAAATATTCGGTTCCGAGACGAAGACATGGACAGGTATCGTCCTCCAGCGTGCCTGAAAATACAGAAGGTACTAAATAAACAGCTGCAGTGTTGTACGCTTTAGTAGACCAGCTAAGTGGGGATTTTAAATATCAAAGCTACATCAAATGAAAACCTTGTTTATCTTGTTTGGAGGACATGAATATGTGAAACGCAGAAACCTTAAAAATAAAGATTATTCAAAGCAAAAGTAAAATGCAAGGAGAAATTCAAACATTTTAATTTATCGTCATCATTTTCAGCTCCTTCCAGAAGGTCGGTAGTAACTAGTTACATTTACTCTGTTACATTTATTAGAGTAACTTAAAAAAAATGTACTTTCAGGAGTAGTTTTACTGCATTCTACTTTTTACTTTTACTTGAATAAAATTTCTGTACATTTCTCCTTTTATCCTGGAAGGATGCTAACATTAGCCCGCCTTGCTATCACCACTCGTGTCTCTATTCTCTAAAAAAGGTGCGATTCCACCAATCAGGGACTCAGCAGTCGGTAATTTTAGCTGCTTGTGCAAATTTTTAAACATTGTCTAAGATGCAGGAAGATTATGTTAAACAAACCTTTGCTAGCTACTAATAAATGCTAACACTACTTTAGCAAAGGTTAAAATCTTGTGCATATCCTAAAAGAAAAATAGGTCGAAATGAGCTCATTCTTTTGTTGTTTTTTTCTTCTATAAGTGATTACATAAATTTAAAGAAAATTCAATTGTAGATGAAAAATATCTGATTAGGACTCATTAAATGTTATCGTAAAATGTTAGCGCTTAGGGAGTAAAACCTCTTTGTGGTTGATCCTCGTCATGGAGGTTGGCGGTAAATGTTTGCTATGATTAGGTGAACCAAAGGATTTCTTATTCTTTTGTTTATTCACTTCTGATGAAATATTCTAACTTCCAGATAAAATGAACAGAAATAAACAGTTAAAACCTTCTGCCTGGAATCAATCGATGTAGTAGATGAGTTAGTGAAATAAAGCAACCTTCAACTGACGGCGTGCGTTGCTGTAGATCCAGACTGAAAGTTTTACACTTACCCTCTATGAAACATCCGTTTTCAAGTCAGGCACAGATTATTGTTTGTATTTAAGTCTGGACTTTGACTAGGCCGTTCTAACCCAGGACTAAACCATCTCTTTGTATCTCCTGCTGGAAGGTGAACCTCCACCCCAGTCTTCTGGAGCCTCTAACAGATTTTCTTCCAGAACTGTCTCGGATTTCCTTACATTCAGCTTCCCATCATCTCCACCCAGCTCCCGTGTCCCATGGCATGATGCTGCCACCACCATGTTTCACTGTGAGGATTATGTGTTTGGGGTGAAGTGAAGAATTTTGAATGCAGCCCCACTTTTTGTCTCTTCTTCCATATTTTTGCTCTGTATAAATAATCCTTCTACAGTCTGCAGTACATCTTATATTATTGGACCCATCTGTGGCTCTTCAGTTTTTTCCCCCAGAACCAAACAGGTTCAGCACAACAAAAATGTTTCAGCTTGAAAAATGAAATCCATTCAACAACTCCAAGTCCACACTGTTGGTTCCGGTTGTTTTCCAGGTGTTCCTGAAGGCAACACCAGGTGTGTGACGGTCGTCCTGTTTACCTGCCGGATTCAGCCTCCAGAGGGTCGTCTGTCAGAGCGTCGGCGTTGAAGTCCAAAGGTTCGGCGTCCTGCAGCAGCTCGATGCAGTCCCTCTCCGCTCGGCCTCCGGGGCGGGAATACTTATTCTCTGATGTTCAGACACAGGAATCGGTTCTGTTAGGGTTCTGTTTTAACAGGCGTTCACAGCAGGGAGAGGAGGAGCTTCTGACTCACGTCTTTCTCTGCTGGACTCCGAATAGTTTGTCTCCTTCATCTCGTGACTGCTCCGGTTCCTCGCAGTGAAGTCGTCCCTCTGGTTTCCATAACGTTCCTTCCACTCCTGAAACAAACACACCATGAGACGCTGCAATAGATCTCCACTAGATGGCAGCAGAGCGCCACTTTAACTTGGCTCTGCTCTTTGGATTTTATAGTGAACGTTTCCTTCATCCACTCACTCTCCGTCTGTTCTCTCCATCTTCAATCCTTTGCCGCTTCCTCCTCTCTGTGGGAAATGGAAACAGGTTAACAGAACATAAATGATCGGTTTGGTTCTGAACGGACACAGTTATCACAACATCCAGTCTCACCACGTCGGATCAGCTCCTTCCCCTCATCGATCAGGTCGGAGGTCATCTCACTGTCGTCCATGAACTGCTGGAAGCCCAGAAGGTTCAGGCAGCGCGTTCCCAGACTGGTTCAGAACAACGAAGAACATTTTTGATTTTAACAGAATCAAAGCTTAAATTAATAACTGACAGGGGGGAGGACCTGCTGACCTGAAGTAGGTGGCGATGCAGAGGATGACGATCAGCATGGGGTAATAGATGTAGAAACCGTTGGCGATGAAAGAGAGAACCTTCATGGACCCCATGATCTGAAACACAAAACATCAGACACGTTAACATGGACCTGCAGCTTCTTCTCATCATATATGAGGCCCGATGGTTTCCTACAGAGGTGTAAGCCGTCTGCAGCTTCTTCTGGTGGGAGATGGCCGAGTCCATGTGGATCAGACCCAGGAAGTTCAGGCAGAGAGGAGGAGTGAGCCGACAGAAGAGCCTGAAGAGAAAAACACAGACCCGTGTTTTAGAGCAGCAGCTCCCAAAGGGTCAGCAGTCTTTACAACCCATTAGTCCAACTAAACTAAAGGAGTTTGGAGCCACAAAACCAGCAAGAGCCTCCAAAAAAAAATCAAAGAGCTTGTTTATATAATAAAACGGAAGGAAATTAGTTTGCATTTTAAAGCAATGCTTTATACATTTTAGCCAGTAGGGGCGCTAGACCTGTAAATTCCAAGTTCAGCACCTATGAGGGACACTAGTGACACTGTGCTGCCATGAAATGAAGCAGAGTCCCTCTGTGTGGGAATCTGATAGCAGACCAGTTGGACCAGCAGACTGGTAGTTACTGGTAAAGACTAGATGTAAAATATAGATTAAATATGTCTGATCCGGTGAAGGTTGGAGCTTTTTCTGTCGGCTAACAACAAGTTTTAGCTTAGTTAGCTCTGTTTTTAAAGGGGGGATGAGGTTAAGCTCTGACCACTTGGTTTCACTGGAAGTGAAAGTGGCGTAGATGCACCACCATGGCCTTTCAGACACCATATTCCACCAGGAGCAAAGTGGAGCATCTCTAATAGTGTACTTATAGGCTTTTAATAGCACAGTTTACCAGTTTAACCAGCGTCTCGTGTGCCTCCTCTTTATCTAATCATCGTATCTTAACCTTTCTTCCACCTTGGATAACGGAGATAACATATTTAGGTTTTTTTTAATTATTTTTTAGATTTCATGGTAATTTTTAATTACAGCTGTCGACTAAAATGAACAGATCTTTTTATGACACAGAAGTCCAGGAAATGTCATCCAAAGTCTGCACATGTAGTCTTTTATTTATAAACTCAACCGGATCCGCTTTGCTTTTCATCAGCTGACTATTTATAAAACTGGTCACTTCTTTAGCATCTGTGACCAAATAGAGCTTCAGTAGAGGGTCTGAGCAGCCATAGATTCCTGACATTGGGAATAATTGTTTTCCTCTGCTTCTACAAAACTCAGTGTTTCCACTGCAGAAATGCCAGCAGATGGATAAACTTCAGGGTGACACTGACATGCCGCTGAACTGCAGGCTGTAGGCGTCCGTCTGATGGTGGGACGCCAGGTAGTAGTAGTTAAAGACCCGGATCCGGAACACAGTGGAGTAAACGCTGATGCAGAGGAAGAAGATGGTGACGAAGCACGCCATCTGGTGGAGAAACGACATATAAATCCTAAAGAACAACCTGAACCGAGGACAGTTTGAAATTAATATAATAATATATTAGCAATCACTTAATCTGATTATTTTTTTCAATAATTCAGTTGATCTTAAAAGATTTACTTTTAGTAAATTAATGTTTTTAAATAAACAAAACATTTGAATGCAGATAAAAAAGAGCTTTAAATGAATTGCAGATGGAAAACATCAATTTGCAACGTGCATTTAAAATGAAAAAGTTCTTTTTGTTGAATAAGCTTAATCCAGTGGCACCGAGTTTTAGTTTAGCCTGGTTTCAATTCTGAATAAAATCTTCCTTCAGGAACCTTTGGCTATCCGACTGTTAATTGATTAATGTTATTAGTTGGTTGCAGTCTAAACACAACGCCGAGGCAGGAAGACGAGCAGACGTCCAGGTGAGTCTCACCTCGATGTAAAGGTAGTTATAGTCTCTCTCAGCCAGCTGGATGAAGACAGCAAACAGAGACAGGACTGGCTGGGTGCTGAAGAAGGTGCATTCGGACCAGACCACGGCCACGCTGAACAGAGTCAGAACCACTGAGAGCAGCCGGTAGAACCAGCGCTTGAGGAGACACTCCCAGTACCACTCTGAGGGAGACAAACAGACGGGACAGACTTTAGATGGGTGAAATGGTTGGTGTGGATGTGGGCGGGTCAACGCGCAGCGACCCACCTACGGTCGGGGTGTAGATGTATCGGCTAAACCAGCCGACCGGCTCGGAGGACGGGAAGCTGTGGACAAACTGGTGGCTCAAACTGGTCTCGTTCTTGGCTACGTCCTCCAGGTGGATGGCCTGCTGCAGGAGGATCTGCCACTGGACCCGGGTCCGGTTGTGCCTCTGGACGGCGTAGATCACCTGAGGACAAACGGGCGAATAAGGAGAAGGAACAGCAGAATCTTTTATCCGTCAGGCCCGGTTCCGTCCATCCTCACCTGTTTGTGCAGCTTCACCAGGCTCTTCTCAGTCGGGTAGGTGTTCTGTTTGTCATCAAAGTCTTCATAGTCATCCATGTTCCGACCCATCTTCTCCTGATAATCCACAGGACACTGTGGGGGGGGGGGTTCAGCAGGTCAACCGACTCCACCAGAACAACCTTCATGATGAACAGAACTGATCGGCTCCTTACCTTCCTCAGGATGGTGTCGATGCATTTCCTCAGCGGATGGTTGTACTTGATGGTCTCGCTGACCTTCCTCACCTCCTGCAGCAGCAGAAACCGACCCGGTAAGAAACCACGAAGCAAACCCTTAAACCCAACCGGCGCCGCTCACAGCCGCTCACCTCCATCACGTCCTCCAGGTTCTCCTCCGCGTCCGCCTTCTCCGTCATCAGCTTGGACGCCTTGAAGTACGTCTTCATGAGCAGGTGTCCGTGCCTGGAGGCGTTCCAGTAGGAGCGCGGGATCTCCACCAGTCCGTATCCCAGCAGCAGCACCAGCAGGAACAGACCCCAGGTGTTGGCCGCCGTGATGCCGATGGTCTGCAGCCCGTACCTGAGGGAGAGAGACAGCGGTCAGGAGGGATGTTCTGGTCCCACCCCTCCAACACTGGAGGCTGTTCTTTCACTGATTAACCTCCGTTCATCTGCTACCGGGTCGCCTCCAACCGCTCCGCCCGATCCAGTAAAGAAGAGCCATTTCCACCATAAAGAAGACGGTCTGTTATCATTCAGTTCATCTGCTGTTTTACTTTAAAGTCATGTTCTATAATTTACTCAGCATCTACAGCTGAGTTTAACCCGACCAGTTAGATTGACTCACAGAAGGTCTGTGAGGCTTAATACTCTCCAGTTTAAAGTAAATCGGACCAATCAAAGCACAGGAAATGGGCCCATAATGCAGCAGAGCTTCTCTGTAACCATAACAGTCAAAGCTGCAGCTGCAATTAAGGAAATGTTTAATGTCCTGAAAGAGCCGTTTATATGGTTAAAAGTTCAACAACTGGATGCTTTTCTTTTTCCAAAAAAAGACATCACATCTGTAGTTATCTGATTGGTTTAGAGCCGTTCCCATGGACACCGTTAGTCCCGCTCTACCTCCTCCTATTCACACCAAAATGCCTCGTCTGTGGCACTTTGAGAGGCGCTGCAACAACCTGTAGCTGTGGATCCGATGAGAAAACAGATTTCAATCTGTTCACTCTTCAGCCTTGAGAAAAATCCAAACCAGCTGTTTTCTTAGGTTAGAAGTATTCCTGCCGCTGGCCTTGCACTTTGAATCAGAGATAATGCAGTAAATGTTTCATTTTGATCATTGGAGTCATACTCCTGGGCTCCTTCTATTGGTTTATTTATTGTACCAGTGGCTGGGCACAACGAATCAAATGAAACCGGCTCTAATCTTTTTAATCCTCCTACAGTCGTTCAAATTTCTAATCTTTATTCCCAGTTTACTGACCTTAAGGAATAAAGACAGCAAATACCAGCAAAGAAGAATCTGCAGGAGTGTGTTGGATACCTGTGACTCTGATGATGGGATCATATTATGCAACGGTCGTCGCACGGACGACGTGATTAAACATCCCCAGACTCACGGTGACAGTCGAATCTTTGACCCACTGCACCGGATAGCTTCCCTGGGGGAATTTCTTCCCCCTGAACGCGAAGCACAGCTTCCGCTTTGTTTTTTTCTTCAGACATGAGAACTTTTATGATTCTTCCTCTTAAAAGAATCCAATTATCCTGTTACTGTGTGTTCGATGCCATGTTCAAGTCCGGCATGGAAAATCAGACACTCTTTCACTTCCTCTGTGTCACAATGATGCATTTAGGTACGAAACCCTTTAAGCAGTTTTACTTAAACACTGACACTCATAGTGTCCGACTGCAGATAAGACATGAAACACGCCGGTACCAGGTATTCATGACCTCACCAGGTGAGGTGCAGCTCAGGATGGACAGCCACGTAGATGAGCAGAGAGCCGAAGATCAGCAGGTAGGTCCCGTAGTAAATGGCGTTTTCGATGAGCGCCGTTTTGATCTTCCCAGTGATGGAGAATCCTCCGGATCGAGCGTAAGACTGCATGAAGGGCAGCAGGAGCCTGAGAACAACAGCAGAGGGTGAAACAGGCTGCAAACCCACCGACAGGCGACGGTGGCTCAGGGTCCTACTGACCAGGTGAGGCACTGGGAGGTCCAGTACACCACTCTCCAGAATACGGGCATGATACCTTCAGGGATGTAGCTCCACGGCTTGTAGCACAGCGTTGGAGTGTTTCTGAGGGACGTAAAGCAGACACAGAGTGGTTAAACACAGCGAAATGTAAAACAAGTCCCAGAACCAGAGAACCAGAGCTTCGGTTACAGAGGAGCACATTTCATCTCATGGTCTTTATCAGGATCATTATTAAACCATCCGATCAAACTGGTCCATGACAGACTGGCCAGTAAACTCTGGTCTGACCTGAGTATGAGTTATATTCAGATTTAGGGGACCAAACAACAGCAATTCCCAAAAGTTATCAGTCCTCAACATATAAGAAGCAGGTTATTTTAAAAACCATGAACTAAATGGTAGAGAAGGAAATTAATGAAAAAAGGGTAAAAGTTGTTAATAATTAAAAATAGAACGATAGAAATTCTCTGAGTGACACATCCTCCTTTTACATGCAGGAAATCTACTTTCCCTCTTTATTTCCTGACAGAGTTAACGGCTCCACCTCTTTGTTAGAGTTTAAAGGCTTTAATATCACCAGAAGAATAAAGGACACAGTCACTGAATCACTGCTCTTCCATGGGCTCATTAATCTGTTGTTTAATGTTCTTGGCGTAAAACCTTTGGAGGAAACCAGAACCGGTTTTCTTTCGGGATGTTTCTTTCATTTCTAGTCAGAACTTCCTGTTATTTAAGTCCTGCTTATTTCCTGCTGATAGCAGCCAGCTGCTTTCCTAAAATCTTCCCCAGATCCCATCTGCTCTGAAACTTTTGTCCTTTTAAGAACACATATATTAAAGGTGGTTTGTGATATATATTAACTATTAACTAACTGGTCTGTTATCACACCCTGAGTAAACTCAGACCTTTTAGTTGGAGCCACGGTGGAGTTGGGTGTGCTGTGGTTCGTCGGGCTGCTGGTGGGAACAAAGATTTGCTTCTCGTGATCTTCGATGCACTGCCTGTAGATGGTCTGTAGGGGGCAGACAAACAAAACTCACCTCAAGGATTTAAAAAAACACCAAAGACTCACATCCAGTTGAGCCGCTTCTCTGGAAACTGTTTAAAAACTGATGCAGCTTTTATTTTACTGCAGTGTCACTAGTTAGACTTACTGCTTTCAAGGTTACTCACCCATCTCCCCTCCAGGCTAAGCAATGTTTTTTATATCTTTCATATTTCTTACATTTAAATACGTTTTTATAAACTAGAAACAATGATACAAGAGGTATAATGTGGAGTTTCTACAGATGGTAAGTTTATTGGGGTTTTTTCTCTGCCAGCTCTGTCTCTTTAAATTAACTTTGTTCAAATAACATGACATGTCATGAAGAAAGGGTCAAAAGATGCTGGATACTTCTCTTCTTGTACTGTATTTCATTTACATCAGAAATAAATATTCCTCAAATAAAGTTTATTGTTTCAACTAATCCTGGATCCCTTAAGAATAACCTGAGTTAAAAAGACCAGAGCTAAAAATGGCTGCATGAGCTGACTGCAGCAGCAGACCTGAACTGTCCAGGTTGGTACCGACCGTGCTGACATCCAGAGGAAGGATGAAGACGATGAGGAAGCACAGGTACCAGGCCAGCAACGTGCCGAACAGAACCATCCGCTGCTGCTTCTTAAAGTCTCCATACCGGTGCAGCAGGAACAGCGCCAGGAAGAAGACGAGGATGATCTCGATGCCGAGCGCCGCCCCGCTCATGGCGCCGCAGCGAACCCAGCAGGTCAAACAGGAACCTGTGGAAGACAATGTGGAGAGAAAGAGACGATGAGACCGAGTCACACGGATCAGGGCCGAGTCTTTGAGTGAGACTGACAGCATCTTAGCTCTTAGCTTAGCACGAACAGAACCGGGACCAAACTCAGAAGCTTCTGCTTGGATCCAGCAGCATTGGTTCTGCTCAGTGGTCTCTAAAGAAGAAGATGAGTCACAGTAATCTGGACCCGCTTCAGGGCCCAGCATCAGTTACCATGGTAACTGATGCTGGGAGCTCTAGACCGAGAGACCGGAGTTACTCTGAAACCAGTTCGGGACTCTGTCCTGTGTGACGCTGGTCTGCAGCGAGGATGATGAAGATGGATAAAGAGCACCTTCATCATTCTTCTTTGTGTCCCACTAACAGAACGGCTCACAGAGCGGCCAATCAGAGGTTACATAACATCCTGCTAAAACCTGTCACCACGGCAACGACTCACCCAGCAAAACGCTGCAGGAAGCAGCAGTTGGCTCCTCACCTCAGACCTCGGTGGGATTCATGACATCAAACCAGAACACAGCCAATCAGGTTTCAGAACAGGTCTATGAGTCCAGGAGGGTGAAGGAGGACAACGTTCCCTCACTGACAAGAACCCAAAGCTGTTCTAATAACAAGGTAGCGTTAGTTCAACCTTAAATATTTAAACACATCAGAAGCTAATAAGATAAATGAAATAAAATAATATAAAAGTAGAACAACAACAAACCGCGACTGTCACAGAAAGTCTAATATATCTGGACTTGCATGGCTTTCCATGTCTGCGCCTGATGCAGATGTTTAGTGGCTGCAGTGCTAAAGCTAACATGCAGAGAGGTGGAAACAGAAAACAATGAAGACTAGAAAAGCAGTCGGAGAGCGCAGACCTCCGCCATGCAGCTCATTCCCCCCCACATATTGTGACCTCCACTTTCACACCGGACCCAGATCATTACCAAAACAATTCCTGTATCCGGATCCTGATCCGGATCACCACCAAAACTGAATTGATTGGTCCTTAGCCCAAGACGCACCTTTGGTCAAATTTTCAAGCAAATCCGTCAATAACTTTTTCTGTAAAGTTGCTAACAGACAAACAAACAAACTCTACCAAAAACATAACCTCCTTGGCGGAGGTAATAATGTTAAATAATTGTGACCCCATCAGAGCAACATTCAGGATTTTATTGCAGTGATTTATAACTCAGAGTTATCAGTAGACAGAAACTAACAATAAATATATGGTTTATGTCTTAGCTTTACAATTCAAATAACAGAGAAGTATTAGAAATAACTTTAGCATGACTTTATATTTTAGCAGCCTACGTACCTTTCCTTCCCTTCTTCCTATTCCAACTTTTTTTTTTTTTTTCAACCTTCATTCCTTCCTTCCTCCCCAACTTCAACTAGTATCAACTAATAAATCCAGATGTCGCCTCCATTCAGCAGGTGTTTTTTTTAATCTTTCTCTTGTTTTATCATCTGTTTACAGACCTAGAAAATTGCTGATCACCGGTCAAATCTGAGGTCAAAGGGCTTCATCTGGGTAACCTTCAGCTGGGAAGCAGCTGTATGTGGACATGTAATCTGAAGGTTTGGATCATGTGACTCCAGTCATGGGTGTGTAGCTTTCTGGCTGTCTAAAGGAGACAGACTCATGTTGTTGACATATTTGCCTTGATACAAAAAAACAAAACAAAAAACCCTACAGGTGGTGGGAAAGAAGGGTTCAGAAGTTTCTGTTGGGTTCAGTTGATCTTCTAGGATGAAATGTTGGAGGATTCATTTGGAAAATCTCTACACGTCTGAGACTTTAAATCCAAATCCTGTTTATTGATCCTGAAGGTTTCAGATAAATGATCTTTAAACACTCGGTTCCACTAAGCAATATGTTCCAAAGCTCTAGTTAGCATTTTGTTGCGTTGCTGGAACCAGCTCAACGTGAGCTGATCAGACACAAGGTTCTTTTCAGGTCTGAGGTTTTAAGCAGGCTGGATGAACATATGACAGAAAAGCTCAGACTCTTTCCTGATTCGGTGACCACAGCAGGTCCAAACACAGCAACAGAAATCTGTAGTAAAAGATGAACACCCAGAACCAGGTAGTCAATTCTTCCCTTTATTCCCTCAATGAACCAATAATCTTTCAGATGAAGAAAAGATCTAATGTTGTCAAATCTTAGATTTGCAGACTCTTATCTCTGTACAGAGAGAATTAACAGACATAAACTGAACCATCTACTTAAAAACCAGAGAGGTTACTGTCTTATTTTCATTTCCGTCCACTGGTGATCCAAACAGGGATTGGTTCTTCTGTAGTAAAACAATTACTGATATTAAAAATAACAGGTAAGATGACAGCAGCATCTGGGTTTAACTGGACTGTGTCTGGTTCTGATCAGCTTCATCACCGACATCCTGCGAGTTCTAATAAACCCCTAAGAGGGAACCTTTAGCTGTCAAATGGACTCACTGCGCATGTTTACTCTCAGAAAGGGGAAGTCCACTTCCGGGTGAATATTCGCTCGGAAAACCACAATAAATCAACCGAACCGGACCTATCAAAGACCCTTAGTGGTTTGGACTCAGCCAACTGAGCTCAGTTTACTGCGGCTCCGTTGCTTAAACTGGTCAGAGCCGAACCAGCCAGCAGCCCCCACCTGGACCAGCTGACCCCCCTCAGCCTCCCTCAGGTGATGGTCTCATAGCACCAGAACCTCCGCTGACGTGTCCTCTCTTACCGCGGTCTGTGTGGCGCTCTGTCCGCCTTCAGACGCTCCTGGGTCGGTCACCGAGCTCCCAGCACCGCGCTGTGCGGATGTTCCACCGTGTTTACCGAGACTATTTGCCGTTCTCCCGGAGGACATCAGCGGAGCAGCATCCCGGTTCCCTTAGCAAGGATAGGACGATGACGTCTGAGGCAACAGCTTCTTCCTCCTTGGTATAGGGCCGCGGAGGCACATCGGATCATTACTGCCATCTGGTGGTAAAGAGAGTTTACAACAACAATTTAAATTCTTCAAACGATCACAGAAACGTTTGGCCCGATATACATTTACTGCTACTATAACTAATAATAATAATGATTTTTGTATATAAAAGTATTTGGGATAAATTAACTTAAATTCTGCTGATCCTAGTCTGAGGTTTCCTGCCCGAATTCAGAGATAAGAGGATATATGGGTATTAAAAATACAACAACATTTTGAAATGTGTTTGAAAGCCAGCCATCCATGTTCTCCCGCTTCATCTTATGGTTATGGTTGGGCCGGCGTAAGGAGGGGTACACCCAGGCAACACATATCTATCTATCTATCTATCTATCTATCTATCTATCTATCTATCTATCTATCTATCTGTCTGTCTGTCTGTCTGTCTGTCTGTCTGTCTGTCTGTCTGTCTGTCTGTCTGTCTGTCTATCCGTCCGTCCGTCCGTCCGTCCGTCTGTCTATCATTGCATCAGGATCAAGGCCAGGAACCAAACCTGGAAATTTTCGCTCCAAGGCAACAGCACTACCCACTGTGCAGTCCATACATAAATATATACACCTATTTGGTCTTTATACATAATATTCATTCTGCACTGGGATTTTTTACATTAAAAATTCTTTTATTTTCATTTATATCTACAGAACTCATACAGCACTAAACTAATCCCCCTACGTGCTAAAATATTAACATTCAAGGAATTATAAATTTTGACTCAGTGACTGCTGGTTTGTGGTAATAATAACACCATCTCAGTCACACCACTTTGGTGTGACTGAGACGTGACAGATGAGCTTAAACGGACGTTAGATCAGTTCTGTTGCAGGATTACGTGTCTACAGTCATGCCAGGGAGGAGAGATTGTTTATATGAACATGTGGTTCTGAGGACTGGCACCTAGATCTTATCAGAGGCCCGAAACCTGTTCATAGACCTCGTCATGCTGTTGGATTTACACCTGAACAAATATTTACACAACATTACAGGATGGGAGGAGGAGCGATTTAAAATGTTCTGTTCCAGTCTTCTGTCTAAATTATTGTCCTGCTGCAGACAATGTGGGAAACAGAACATAGAGGTCAATAAGTGCTGCCTTATCACAGTGAGGACATGTTCAGGAGGGGCAGGTAGCAGGAACCTGTTCAAAGTGTTAACCAGATACAATGGTTGGTTCTCAGGGGAGGTTTCTGCAGAGTTTGATCCTCAATAAAGCTCCTCTCAGTCAGAGTTGAGAAGATCTTCCACCGATCCTGTCTTCTGTGATATGTCTGAAAATTGGAACATTTAGCTGAGTGGTTTGACATTGAAATGTTTAGATTGAAAGCTGGATTAAGCATAATGTTCAATAGGTGAGACGACCATCGACTCAAGATTTGAAGATCAAAGATCTGAAAAAAAATGATTTATTTCAAAATTAAATTCCTTCAAAACTAAATCAGAGTCCAGAGGTTTCTTTAGCAAAGGAGTCTAATTTCTAGTACCATGATTTGGTACCATTACACTGGACACAACGTCCTGCTGAAGATCAAATTTCAAACTTCTGGACAGTCAGAAACTCTGTGGCAATATTTGGTAGAGACTGTATTTAAAGGGCAGAGTACAGCAGGTTCTATACTGCAGTGAGTTGACCCTAAAATGGGTCAGCTGTGTTTGTGCTCCGCCTCCTATCTTCTGCTGCTTGACCACAGGGCAGGGAGCCATGTGACCCACATCAAAACGTCCTCTGCATAGAGTGCAGTAAATATGACAGCAATCAATAAGATTATTAAAAAGGCTGCGTTTCAGCAGCTAAAATCCTTCCTAACAATGAACACCTGCTTGAACGTCTCCCAGGCAGGCTCCTGTGCTCACTACTGTACATTACATTCAGTAACATCTGTATAAATACAGACTGTGGAAGAAATGCAGTGCTACTATTATTGGACCTTATTGCAACATTCAACAAGTCGATCTCCACAGTTTATTAGAGCGCTTGGAAAACTGGGTCAGCCTTTCTGGTGCAGCTATGGACCAGTTTAACTCCCACCTGAAGGATGGATCTGTTTTGTGTCAGTGAATAATTTCGTTCTCTAAGGATCTATCTTAGGGATACCCCTATTCAACACCTACATGCTTCTCTGAACTTAAATCTTAATGAACAACAACATAAGTTACAATAACTATGCAGACGACTCACAGCTGTACGTTATTACAATGCCACCAGGTGACTATGACTCCATTAAAACTCTGGGTAAATCAGAGAAGAAATCAACGCATGTAAGTGCCAAGAAATTTTTCATCTGAATCCAAACAAAACTGAAGTAATAGCTTTTTAGACAAGAGGAAGAGTGTTTTCAAAGTTAGCACACACTTTCACTAAATCCAGGAAGACACAGCGATCAGGCTCTAAATCTGGGTGTAGTGATGGACTCAGACCTGAACCTTCAGAGGCTCATGAGACAGGAACAAAGTGAGCCTTCTGTAACCTAAAAAACATCTCCAGGATTAAAGGACTAATGTCTCAGCAGGACCTTGCAAAACTATTTCATGCTTCATTCATCTTTGGTAGAACTGATTCCTGCCGCAGTGTCTTCATAGGTAAGCTTAAAAAGTGGATCAGACAGCTGCAGCTGATCCAGAATGTTGCTGTCTGCGTCCTGATCAGAACTAAAAACGTGGAGAACATCAGTCCAGTTCTAAAGTCCTTCCTCTGGCTCCTTGTATCTTAGAGAATATGCTTTAAAATCCTTCTGTTAATCTGGAAATTACTGAATGGCTTAAATCCAAAGTACTTTACAGACTCGCTGTCAGTGGATCAACAGCCAGACCTCTGAGGTCTTCGGGCTCTAATCTACTTTGCATACCTAGAACCAGATCCAAATATGAAGAAGCAGCTTTTAGCTCTTATTCTCCGTGATTCGTTCCGCTGAAGATAAAAGTTAATCTGTAGTTTCAGATGAAACATCAGTGCGGTGGTTCTGGTATGAGAACCCACTCAGAACCTTTTAAAAACCTCTTTAAGTTGTGAATAAACCCTGTAAGTGGGGGCTGGGACCCCCTGGGGGGTCGTAAAACACCAAGTTAGGGATCTTGAGATGGTTTTCATAACAGTTGTGAAGTGATGCCTGATGGATGCAGAGGACCGAAATATACCATGAAATACATAAAAGTCCCATGAAATAACAGATGTAACATTATTAATTGATCTGATACATGATTGAAATAAACCTGCAATTACTTTGCTACACACATATAGACAGATATAGAGTGAGGTCCTTACTTTAAAAGGTCACAGGCTGAAAGTTTTTGGAGCCTCTGCTCTAAGCCTGCTGTGGACGGGTCCTGCTCAGAGCCTCTGAAATCTAAACTGCTGTTCTGTTGTGTTTATGTGAAAGTGAGGTTTCTGGTTTCACAACATACTGTTAGGAATAAAGTTCTATTCTGAGTGAAGAAGATCCAATTTCAGAAACGTCTTGGTTTGATGTTGCAGTGGCTTAGAGAGACGCTGGTGCCAACTGACTGGAAACCAGCCAATAAAAAACAGCAGGTTCCACCTCTTGTGTGATTCATTGAGGTCTGTCGAAAAGTTCCCTCAACTCTAAGGTTTTGTATTTTTAATGCAGATGCTTTCATCCAGAAACAAAGAGGATTCAGTTTTGTTGGAAGGACCAGGATGGTGATACCAGAACATTGTCCAGGACCATCTAAAGCGGTTGGTCTCACAATGCATGCTGGGAAACCTGCAGGTACAGCTGAGACATCCAGGCTCTGTAGATTATTAATGATGAGTTTAAAGTACAACATGCAGAGTGTTTGTTTTGTCCTGTCAGCAGAAAAAATCCTAAAATAGCTCCAAATAAGTCCAAATCTTTAGGAAGAAATCCAGTAAATCACAACAGGCTCCAAGAGTCACTGAACAGAGAGATCATTTTCTGACAGCGGACATCTTCCACCGACCCATCGGACCTTGAGCCTCGGTTCTGACCCAGCAAGAGACGAAAAACAATCCCAGCACTCCCACTAACTTGTCCTCATTGAGGGACAATAACAGAACAAACATCACCTGGTTTATTCAGTTTTTCATGTGATCAGACAAACAGAACCTGTATATCAAACATTTTTATGATTCGGTAGAATTACAATCTGTTCAGCCCCCTTTATTCTGATACACTGAATAAAATCCAGTGCAGCCAACTGTCTTCAGGAGTCCTCTAATCAGTGACCAGTTTCCAGCTGATCTTTCTCTGGCCTCAGAGGTTCTTTAAAGAACATCAGAGAGGAACCAGCACCATGAAGACCAAGGAACACAACAGACAGGTCAGAGAGAGAAGGTTAGGTTCTGAAACAAAGTCCCAGGCTTTGAACACTTCCCAGGGCTCCACCATCTGAACATGAAGAAAGGAAGGACCAATAACTGCAGCTCCACTGGACATGGACGTCAACCTAAACCGACAGGAAGGACAAGGAGAGCATTGATCAGAGAAGAGGAGCTGCAGATATACGAGCTCAGTAGGATCCATCCACAAGATATCAACAGAAATCTGGTCTGTATGGATGATGGTGGAGAATAAAGCCAGAAGAACACAGTAAAAATGACTAACACTCTACATGACTTTGAACATACCACGTTCCACGTGAAACCTGGTGGTGGCACCATCATAGTGTGGGACAGGGAAGATTGTTCGAGTCATTGGAAAGATGGACGGAACAATAAGTCTAGAAGAACCTGTTAGCGACTGCAGGAGGTCCACCTCCAGCAGGACAACTTCTGCAAAGAAAAACGGACAAAACTTTAGTCTAGATCAGAATCCTTTAACCCTGGTGCTCGGGGGCCAATGTCCTGCATCTTTTTGATATGTACCTTTCTTATTTTAGGTGAAAATGTTAAAAAAAATGTATTTTAATACCCTTTAATTCACCATTTTAGACCATTTTTGCCTACGATTTATATAATCCTAAACTTCCAATGAGGTTTGTCGCTGTGGAGGGACAAGAAGAAGAAGGTTCATTGAAAACCTTGTAATGAACTGAGTTATTCATGTAGGGAATGAAACATAGGTAAACAGAAGACATTTTACACCCAGATCACCATAATGATGTTTTCATGTTTTGAAAAACTTCTTGTTTTTGTCCTTAAAACCCAGAGTCCAACATGTTTCCAGCCTGTTTGTCTGGTTGGTGCTTATTTCTCTGCCAAATGGACGTTCTGTGTCAGAGTGAGAACTCCCTGTCTGGACTGTGAACTTTGTAACCTGTGCAGGATTTCAGCTGCTGTTTCTACACTGTGGCTCCGGGTGGATCAGGAGGAGCAGCTGATCCAAAGGTTGCCTCAATCATCAGGGGTGTCCGCCTCCTGAAATGGGTCCCAGCTGCCAGCTGGACTCTGCTTCATCAGCAGACTGTCAGTCCAGAGGGACTTCATGCTGATGCCATGAGGAGGGAAACGCCTCAAGAAGAATTAGTTTTAACAACATGAGAAAAAAACAAGTTTCTACTGTGGTTAAAAAAATATCCAAGCTTTTCATTCAAAGAAATGTTTGTATTTTTGATTAATTCAGAATCATGTAAACAAACTTTAGGAGCAGCGGTAAAGCTTTCTAAACCTAAGTCCAGTGGTTTAAGGGTGCAGAAATTAGAAACTAATAAAGGATTTCTGAAATCGTTGGTTCCTTAATTCATGCCATTAATAATAATAAAAACCTCACAAGACTTAAAAAAATCAAAGATTTAGAGAAAAAATGAATAATTTTGAATTAATCAGGAAAATGCTCTGGTTTAAAATGAATAAAGCTTAGTTTTATTAAGTAAAGAACATTTTGAACTTGAATACATAACTAGCTTAAATTCTTATTTAGTTTAAAGTTTAGTCAGATATTTCGAACATGCATATATCCACTGCGACTATGTGCAAAAATAATTATCCGAATCAGTGTGGAAGTAAATAATTTATTTATTACCACCTCTTTCTATGCCTGTTTCTTCAAAAACACAAATATCAGCTTTTTTTATAGTTGCACTTAAAAATAGGACCGATTTTTTATTTATATTTTTGGTGTTTTTCATGACGCGTCTTCTGTGGACATTAGAACCAAGAAAATACATCAGAATACAAAAAAAATTCACACGAACAGAAGGAAATACTTGAATACAAATTTAAAACAAAGAAAAAACTAAAGTGGGGTAAAAATAATAGTGATAAAATACTCTTTGGCCTTTATAATGTTCTTTTGATCCTCATAATGTTCTTAAGAAACTCAGTCTTATATTCATAAACAACACAGAACAATAACGGCTGCTGATAAAGTGGTCAGTGACGTCACAGAGGCAATAGATGGTTGTAAATGCTGTGGACTGTGTTTTTATAGAAGCCCATACCAACCGGCTAGATAGACTCACATAACTGGTCCAAATAACCAGGCAGTAAACTGGTTCTATAATTATTAAGGTAGAACACAGTGGGTCATATTTCTGTCCTGTTATAAAGGGTGTGCCTCAAGGATCCATACTAGGATCCTTGATACTAGGATTGCTGTTTACAAATTATGTAAATTATCTTTGGGACATTTTATCTGATGCTATGTGTCATTTAAACTAACTTAGTTCTTCTGAATTATCTTTTAAATCACTGCAGCTGTTGGTCTTTTCACATCTTTCAGTCCCAGTTCATTTAGCTTATGCAGATAAATCCATCTCCATGCTTTTCTTCTTTCAAATTATGAAACATTTGATCTCTTCTACTTTTTTTATTTATTTTTACCATTGTTAGACTATGGAGGCCTGTGTCTTATGTAAACTCCAAGTCAGTTTTAAATTCACTGGGTATTGTTTATTATTGGTGAGTGGATTGTGTTTGATCACTGGTTGCAGCTATAGAGTACGACACTGTTCTTTATATGCAGCTGCACTTTCTCCTTCCCTATATGCTCGTAGGTTCTCCCTCTGACCAATCTACTCTTGGACTCCTACACCTTCATATTTACATCTACAGGAACTACAGGAGAAACTTTAACCGATATAGGCTGCATGTTCAGGACATCATCTTGATGCTGAACTAAAGTGGACAAAAAGGCTTTTTAATTTACTGCTCCATCGTCCTGCATTGATGCACAGAAGGACTTGAAACAGGGAGCTTTTTTAATCTCTGATAGAGTTTACAGATGGGATTGTTGTCATGGCATTTTATAAACGTTTAATCTTGTTGTATGTGTGTATATAGAAAATTCCAGCCGCCATCTTGGCCGGTTCTGACCTGAATAAACAAGTGTTGAACATCTAGGACTGACTCACCTTCTTTAGTTCTGGTTTTAAGAACACTGACTAAGCAGGTCCATGAAGACCTAAAAGGTTCTACACGGTTCCTATCTAACCTAAGACTATTTAGCGCTTTACACAGCAGAACGGCAGAATTTTAAAATCTATTCTTTAATTTTAAAAAAGGGAACTGTTGAAGTGATTTAAGAACTGGTTGTGATATGATCCGTTTTCCTGGTGCTGGTCGGGACTAAACTGCAGCTTAATGGATGAGCTGCAGATTCCTGGTTGATCTGTCTCAACTTCAGTGAAGATAGTGACTAAAAAAAATCATCCAGCCTAATAGAAAATAAAGGCAGGCAGCATTTTTTCTGTTTCCTCTTTAGGCAGGAAACTCTTTGTTCTTGGGATGTTTTTACGATGCTAATAAGCTTATTCACTAACAAACTCTATGTGGTTGATACATTTAGACCTGATTAAAATAATTAACATAAAGATAACTTACATGGGTTCAAGTCTTTAGTCTCATTGAGTTTAATTTAGCACAGATCTCTTAATGATAAAAAAATACTTCTATCGGTTCTGCATTATTATGAAGGAAATGTGGATATTTTGGAAAAACTGGATCAGTGACAGAAATACGAGCTTCATTACACATTATAGTTGACAAAATCACATACATCTGCAGAATAGCTAACTGTTCATTATTTCTGTATACTTTCATATTAAAGGGAAGTTAAGTGGAAGGAAAAAGTGTAGTACAAAAGGCACAAAGATAACAGGGACAACCAAAATCATAATTTCAAATGAAAGACAGCTGAGAACGGAGCTTGGATTAATCTCGCAGTATGTCAACTAACAAAGCAGAACAAGTAAAATCTGAGCTGATCTAGCTCTGCTCTGGACCACTGCAGCCTCTTTTACTCTATCAGAAAAGTTTTGGCTTCAAAGTCTAAGATAATCCAAGGATAGGTCAATGAAAGATGGAAGTGTCTGTTTCTTTGCTTTGATAATAAATCATCCTGTTTCCAGATGATCAACAGGACAATGTTTGTGTTTTTCCTCTACGGGAATTTGGGTCTTTTAACAGGGAAATAAATTTATCCTAAAATAAAGTCAGACATTACCGGGCCAGTGAGCCCAAATGAGCTCTGAAATGGATTTGGAATGGTTTCCTCTGCAGGCTGTCGTGCAAAAACACAACGATTTACCAAATGACAAAAACATGTAATTGTATCCCAGAGTAACATGGACTCCAACAGTATGCAGTTCAGTGTGGTACCATATAGATTTAAATCCAGAGGAATCCGTCAGATCAGATGTTTCTGATGCTGGAGATTAAAGAGGATTTGAAATCCTGTTTCTACAGAAGCCTCTCTGTAGATTCAGCTCTGTTCCTCCTTGTTTCCTTCAGTTTTCCAGCATCTTATCTGCTGTTGAAGCGAAGGAATCTGTAATGTGAGAGAAGAAGTTTTCCTGACGTTCTCAGCTGTTTGACAAACTTACATCACAGCTCCTCCTGCCTGAGAGTTGCTGCTGGATTCAGCCTGGAATTCCTCTTTGCTGCACTGATTGAATAACTCTGAAATTACTTCCGCTTCCATCCGATACGACGGAAATATAAATGAGGAAATTTAGCAGCAAATTAAATTATTGAAACAAGATCAAAAAGCTGCATGCTTTGATGTAAATTATGTGAAGTTCTGGATGAAACTTTGTCTCAAGCCTTGATTAAGACACTAGCGTAAAATATTTTGCTCGAGCAGAAGTTTTGATTCCATGTTTCCTTTTAGAGATCGGTGCTTATCAGCTAATTTCCTTTGAATCCAATTTAAATCCTTTTATTTGGATGGCTTTGTCTGCAACGAGCTGTCTGCCATGTTCTCTGTCTCAGTTATTCTGGGTCTCCTTCCTGCTGATCTACGCTCTAAAGTATCACAACAGGAAGTTTGTGCTGCAGGAGGAATCTCTGCTCTTGAGTTCCAACTGACAGGAGTTCAGCGGAGGGAACCGTCTGGCTGGACTGGTTCTGAGTCCATAAAACTTTTTTTCAGTGACTCAGTCTGGACTGGCTTCACTTTCACCCTGCGATCAAGATGTTGTGATTTATTCTCTGCCTGAAGTAGGTTAAGTGCTGAAGGTGTGTCCTCGACTGATAAGCTGTTCAGAGACGTCTGGTTAAATGTTTCCCTTGTTGACATAGAGCAGCATGTTGGATCAGTTCCATCATAGGGAGAACAAAAGCCAAGAAATAAACATGAACTGAACATGTACACGTGGATCTCGATAAAATTACAAAATCATCCAAAAAGGTTTATTCATTCCTGTAAATCGTGTCAAGAACTGAAATTTTCAAATTACACACATTGAGCAAAGATTGACAAATCTTTCCTTTTGTTTATTTTGATCATATTTGCTTACAGCTCATTGGAAAAAAAAAACACATTTAGAAAATATTAGATCAATAAAAAGGATTTTAATGCAAACGTTTCCTGGTCAGTGTAATCATGTGGAAGAGTTTGGATTCTGTTTTCAGGCATTTTAAAAGAAAATTTAGTGGAAGGATCACCATGGTAACATCAGCAAACTGGCTTCACCTAAACGCCATAGAGAATCTAAGAACTGTTGTCTAGAGGAAGACAAGAAACACCAGCAATACAGACAAGCTGAAGGCAATCAGCAGAACCACAGGCTGATATCCTGTATGATGCATAGATCCAGGAATTTGTGTTAACAGAGACCAAAACGTATAGTGACGACCGACACTGAACAGCAGGCGGATATCCAGCTCAGTAGGAGCATAAATCTGAGATCCCTTCATGAATTATACATGATGAAAATACTTCACTGTGTGTGGGACGGATCTGAGGCTTTGCTTATCCCTGATGTGTTTTTGCCTTTTCTACATTTTTCCTTTCACTCAACTTTCCTTAACTATGATTGGATGCAGGAATCATGAACAGTTAGTCAGTCAGCAGATCTTCATATTTTTTTCCACTTAAACCTATAATGTAAAATGTTTGTTGTTCTATTGACATAATAATGTAAACATAGAAAGAAACTCAAATGTGCATTTTCAGAGGTGGAGAAATAAAGTTAAATAAACACTGAAAATGCATCAGGAATCCTGGCCCTTCCTGTGTTTCACTTTTTGTATTAAAATTCAGCTTTTTCAAAAATTACACTCTAATTTAAAAGGATTCATCTTCGATTTCATCCATCATTGGTGTATGAAGGTCATCATAAAAGAAATTTACAGCAGATGTCATCTCAAGGCACTGTTCAAAGAAAATTCATTCAGATCATTCAGTTCGGCTAGTTCAGTTTTCTACCTAAAGACAACCAGCTGACTGCATCCAGTTATTAACCTTGCAGGATTCACTCCTAATGGACAAGCATGCGGCGACAGTAGACATTCACCAACATTGTGTCTTTGATGATGCCGCAATCCCTCACATGATATATAAATACTTTCTATGTTGAGAAAAGTAATGGTAAACTAGCTCCACAGGTGTTAAAGACGAACTCTACGCCAGTTTTCATGTATAAAGGAAGAAAGAGAGCACATACAGTTGTTGACAGTAAAAGATGAGCCTATAGCTGTATGTCAAGGAGAGAGAGATAGGACTAAAGAAAATAATAAATAGGGGTTCCTCTGTCCTCCAGCAGCCTAAGCCTACAGCAGCATAACTATAGAGAAAGCTCAGAATAATCTGAGCCACTCGAACTGTAAACTTTAATCAAAAGGGAAAGTTTTAAGCCTATTTTTGTATATTTTTTTAATGAGTGCATTTATCCCCTATATAATCCTTTGAACCAGGGGACTGAGATAAACCCAGAAGCAACATAAATGTAGAAGCTGAGGATCTTTCCACGAACACTCGTGGTTCTTCTTCTCTGGAGCACCTGAGTGACTTTAGTTGGACCCTGCAGCACCTGATCATTGGATTTTCTCTCAGTTTTTCCACCAGCCTGAGGCTTCGATCTAGGACAAAGAATGCCCATCCTCCACAGCAGCCCCTCACTGTGTTGATCACTCCGCCTGCGCGCACCCTCATTGGCTGCGTGGAAGTGTTCACGTGAAGTCTGCGTGGGTCTTTGACCGGGAGACAGAAAAGTGAGGCGGCTCTTAGTTCCTCTGTGACAGGAGAGAGGGGCGACGGGCAGCTTCAGGTGTGTCGGCGAGGACGGAACCACGACCCGGCAGATGTTTCTCAGAACCTGCACCAGGTAAAATGGCGCACCGAGGCCCTGCGGCCTGCGCAAACTCTGCGGATGTTTGGTCAATTAAAGACCGCAGAAATAAAAGCGGAACCGATTCTCAACATCAATTCCGCACAGAAATAAAGGGAAAAAATCCAGAAAACGAAATTTATTGAGCTGCGGATTTGATCTTAATTTGAAAACATAAACTGAAGGAACCAATTATCCAGTTACCCTTTAGGGACGGTTGTGTTTAATATTGAAACATAGACTTTCAACTGCTTTACCCGGAATTACATTTAATATTTTTTCTCTTTACGCACCATCGATGCGCGTTTTGACTGAAATCCGGATTAATTTGCAGTCAGTGAAAGGCACCGTGGTCCCGAAGCTGTTTACGGCTCCAGAAGTCATCCAAACAGAATTAATTGTTTTTTTTAATTTATTTTTTATTAGACAAATTTGATGTTGATAGCAGTAATGTTAACCCTGATGTTTTAGCACAAACATGAAGGAAAACCACAAATGTGTTGGGAAGCGCAGACATGGCGGAGGCCTGTCCGCAGCGGGGGGAGGTGGGTGTGTGCAAACTGAGCAGCTTTGTTTCAGCCTCAGGGAGAGCAGAGGTTCTTTTGGACCGATGAGGCTGAAACGGTCCTGCAGCATGTGATTTAAAGCTTGGAGACCGTTTGGTTCCTGTAATCCGGACTATTCTCCGTGTTATGGAAGTTCGGCGGGGTTGTTCGGATGGGCCCTGCGGGGAAACCAGATCTGGGTCAGATTCACGGTGAGGAAGTCACACACCGTTTGCTCCACTGACCTGAAAGTTTGAAATGTGTGTAGTCTGTCCACTGTTCGACTCCGCGGGTTTTAATCACAAGTTTCTTTTTATTCTTTATACATCCGGCTTTTAAAACGCCTTTCTGTAAAAAGGCCGAATTTGTTGTTCGGAAAAACGAACTAAATGCGAAGAAAGACCCATTTAGGGTGTCTGGTTCAATTCTGGCTCCGGCTTTGTTTTGAAAATAAATACATTCTCTCAATAATCCCAGCTGGGGAGGAAACTTTGAGTGGCGATCAAAAGGCCTGAAGAGAAACAAAGACTGTTTCTGACGCGATTGTTAGAAATTAATATTTGATCCTTCGGATTTCTTCAGGCTTTAATCTTTTTATGGATTTGTTGTGAGAGCGGAAGTGTTTAGTTTTAGTTTAAAACGCCTTTTAAAATGATCTCCATCTGACAATAAAAATAAAGAGAAACTAATTTGAATTGATCTTTAAACTCTATGGGCCCGTTTTAACAGTAACTGCAATCTAGTCGTAATCTGGGTCTTTTATTTTGACACTGAATGCGACCTAAAGAAACGATATCAGACAGTTTTATTATAGCACTCATAGTGAGTAAAGTCACTCCCAATTTTGTATAAATTTTTTAAACAGAAGATATTTTATATGAATGGAACCAATAGTGACTCTTGGGTGTCCTGGGAGAGAGCCAAGGTTTCTAAGGTGCCAAAATAAGAAGTTATAAATGTTGTTGATTTATTGATCAAAGCTTTAGTTATAACTATATGAATTATATCAAGTCCTGTCAAATATCATGCAGAGGTTTGTCTGTGACCATGTTTAAATGACAGGAATTCAAGCATGGCACCAAGCTGGGAGGAGTTTTTGTCAACTTCTGCAGTTTAAAGTCTTCAGATATTTATATCACGTTGGCTCTAAATGAGTTTTGAGGAATAGATGGTATTTTATTTGTAAATACAAAACATTCAACTGTCACTTCAATTAGTCAATTTATGGATTTTAGTTTTTCAACAGAGATGGAAATTAAAGCATCTACTGAAAATCAAGACTTTGCGTACAGTGTTCAATAGAACCACAGATACAAGATGGACATTAAGAAACATCAACAACCATGAAAGGTTGGGTGTCTCTGCTACAAAACAATGTTAAACTGTTCTAATCTCATTTCCCTTTGTTTTTAATCACCTTCTGGACTCAGTTCTTGCGAAAGCCCCAGAACCAGCGGATAGTTTAGTGTTCAGCGACATTTTTAGGATCGGTTGTGGCACGTTATAAATAAACATGTTTTAATATTAATAAGTGGATTATATACATTATTGCATTAGTGTCTTTTAGTAGAAAGCATAATGTTATTAGTTTTGACTGGAGCATCATTAGTGATTGATTATACTTTGCCTGAAACATTTTTTTTTTCTTCTGTTGGTATCGGCTGATACTTGTTGTTGGTTGCATGCATTGCCACCCCCTCCATCTACCATCCATTGTTAATGTTTTCTTTATTAAATTGTCCTTTTGGTTTAAATTGAGACTTGAATAAATTTGGTATCATTTTCTTATTTTATTACAAAAAAAAACACCTGCAGTTCATATCAGGGTTCAGTTGGACTGTCAAAGTAACAGCTCTCTGCAATAAAACATCTGTACTGGTCGTTCTTTGATGACAATTCAGTATTTGTATTGAAATGTGCAGATCTGATTCCCAGATTGGATATCGGCTCAGATATTAACCTTGCTTGATCAGATATCGGATGAAAGACGGCGGTCTTGTCATTTCAAGTCTCTGTGATGCTGATTACGTCTTCATGTGGAGCACATCTGCTTCTTCTGATGATTTTTATTATTTAATTGTTGCAATTTATTTCTTTTTTTCCCCCAATAATCTTAATGTCGGGCCTGATGCCTTCACTAACATGGCAAGGTGTATGGCTCATTCATTCAGCAGTAGTTATGGATTGCATTTGGGAGAACTGGATAGGTGGATCTCTTTATATGTGAAATATTTAAACGGGTTTAAAAGCCTGTTTTTGTCATTTCTCAGGATGTACATTCATTATTCAAAATGTACCTACAAGGAAAAAAATGTTATTGGAAAGCAATTCTGTAAAACCTCAACTGCATAAAATGCAGATATATTTTATACTTGGCTACAAAACTACAGTTAACATAACTTCCTGAACAATATCTAAATAACTGCATCTTACAATATGATGACATCATTAACATTTTAATGCAAATGTGTATTTCTTAAAACTTTTCACCTAATTCTCTTCAGCACATAAACCTCATGACCCTGATATATTATTTTGAAGTAAATTGTTAAAAATACAAAGAGGTGAGTAGAGTCACCAAATATGTTGTTCTAGAGTAGCACCGCTTCAACTTTTTTTACTCAAAAGTTTTAGCCAAGAAATTACTGATAAGTTAAAAAGAATTTGGCAAAGTGGCTATGGAGGTACTGAGTAATTGTTGGTTCATAAATTATTTAATGACATTTATCTGCATGACTGGTCATCTAAAGGATAAAACAGAAAGCTGCATCTCCTGGAGCCAGAAACGGGTGCTACGGTTGCACCAACACAAAGTACGTCAGGCAAGCGGTGGAGTTTACTACGGCGGGACATAAGGAGCGCCGCGCTGTAAGTGTTTGTGACGACCTTGTCAGATACTGAAATATACAGCCCTGCTCATCATTATTGGCCTCCCCTTCATGTTTTGCATAGCTGAGTGAATATCTTCAGAAATAAATGGGAATGTTCAAAACTTAAATCAGCAGTATCTTTCAATTTGAGGTCCAAAGTAATTTAACAAAGACAATTAACATTTCAATATAAATATTTTAATTGCAAAGGATAAAACAGAAAAGCAGCATGTGCACTAATATTGCCCCCCCTCCTTAATATTTGGTTGCACAGCCTTTGGCAGCAATGA
>JAUZNJ010039286.1:0-10787 GCA_034780135.1 Jordanella pulchra | reverse complement strand
TTTCTTAAAATAAGTACATTTTTCATTGATTTAAGCTGGTAGGTAGATGCCAAAAGGAAAAGACGGTTTAAGTTTATAAAGAAAAGACAAGAAAAAAATAATTCCAGTGTCCAGATCATTTAAATTACCTGTTCAAATTAAGGGAAAATACATTTATTTTAGTATGTTTTACCTAATTTTAGATCGGCTTTTGCAGTGTAAAAAAATAACCCTTTGAATGTATTTTTCAGTTTTTTTTTTTACTCCTTTTAAATCACTACAAATATCTTTTCTACTTTTAACTGATATGTTATATTAGGAAGAAGAATTAAAAAGCAGGGATTTCAACATTTATGGGAATTATTATACATGCATCTATTCTTGAAATTATTTTAATCAGTCAAGTTCATGTAGGAGTTTAGAAAATGTATTTGAGGCTTTAACTAAGTACTTTGTTTTCTAACTTATTTGCAACAAAAGTGAAAATACAAATGACCATATTACATTCCTTTGATAGCTAAAATTGGATGAACAATAACTAATTTTACTTTATTGAATAATTTGTTGTTTTAATATGTTTTTTATAGGTTACTTAAGTAACCTTTTAAAAAACCTTTTAAAAAACTTCTTTTAGGTGGAGTTTTACTTTTTTATTTGGATTGCAGTAAACTGATTATAAAGCAATGCTACTCTTACTTGAGTGCACTTTCTAGCTAATTTACCAAACTTCAGTTCCTCAACATGATAAAAACCCCACATTTTAACAAAAATGCAATTGACGTGTCACAAAACTTACAAAGATTTTTATATGCAAGCTGATTTGTCTTCTGCCCAAATTTGTAAGCTTTTCATGGTGTTTTTCAGTTTAGGCATTTTTATAGATTATCTTTAGTAATAATGTGGATAGGCACTAGCCTGCCCAAAACATACATAGGTATAGCGTATAACATAATATATAGCGATATCTATGACTACAACCTTTGTATAATAAAGGGTATTTCCTCCCAGAGGACGTTAGAGAGCAAAAAAAAAGAAAAAAGGTATGTTTTCCTTTAAATCTTTAAATCTCTCTTTAATCTCTCAGAGCATCCTGTTTATGTTTTACTAGCAGTCTAGTACAGTCTGAGTTGGTGATTGTTTTCCCCTAGTGATCTGAAGCACTTCCATCATGTGGGGCTATTTTTCAGCTTTTTTACCTTGTAGCTGTTTTTTTTCTTTGCAGTATTTTTCTTTGCATGTCTGTTGTCTGTAAGTCAACATCATTTATGTTTTTGCAGTATTTGCAGTTCATTTGCACTTTGCATCTCTCTATTTTTCGTGATTGCAGTTTTATCTTTTGCAGTGTTTATGCTTTGCACGTGTTTTGTGTGTTGATTTCAATTTTTGTGCTTGAAAGCCCTATTTCTGTGTGTGTTAGTTTAATTTTTGTATTTGCAGTTCAACTTAAATTTACTATGCATTCATGCATTTGTAGGATGTTCACAGCTGTCTGGAACCATACATGCATTTTTTGTCTGCTGTAAAAACAGTGAGTGATACTAAAAAGAAAAAGTGCAAAAAAGTCAGTCTAGAATTATTGCATGAGCCAAAAGATGCTCTCTAATAAAAATGTGGTTGTTTCACATCATATCTATAAAAATATTTCTATTTATATAAGTTAAAATATATAAAGCGTAAATGCAGAGCCTGATTATAAAAATAATGATTTAATAACACCAAATGTCTCTTTAATACTCTACCCTAGGGCTTTAAAATAGAGGAAGAGTTAAAACTTTGCAATAGATAAATGATAAAAAAAGATGCTTCTTCACAAGTGGTTCTAACTCGTTAGTATTCAGCAGATGAGCATAAACACTAAAGAGTGTTTTGTTTTAGCTTGTGTTAACAAAGAAGTATTTAGATTTTGTTGACTCAATCTATCTTAATGGCTTTATCATTCAGTGGTCATTATAGTAAATCACCGGATATCCGCAAGTTGATGGTATTTGAGTAATTCAGCAATTTTAAACCAGAAGTAATCCAGGAACTTTGCCAGGAAATTTTCTTAATCAGTTTTCACTCTATTGCACCATCTGTTAAAGTCAACAGTAATTAGCTGTACAATTACCTGAGTAAAAATACAGCACTCTTTATTCCAAGTAGCTATGTTTGCAACACAATATAATTCTTTAGTGGTTAACATCTGTGGAAAATGGCAAAGGTAAAAAGAAAAGGGAAGACTCAGGAGATATTTTCTGAAGACTGATGCACAATATTTAATCCATGCAAAAAAGCATTAAGAATTTTATTTCAAAGTTTGGGAAAACCAATAAAACTTTAGTATGTCTGTAATCTAAAACCAAATGAGTTCAAAGCTTTTGTTTAGATTCACTGAAATGTGTACTTAAAAGTTGCACAGAAACATTTTTTGTGTTGTTTGGTAATGGAAGTCAAACACAACTCTGCCATGTTGTTTTAAGTTTTCTGTAGTGCAGGCAACGATTGTGGACTCAACAAGAAGGTATAATGGGTTATATATATGATAATGAGAATGCAGATCTTTTGGGTACTTCGGATTGGATATAACACAGGAGAGGTTATTATTATGTAAGTAGCTCCTAATGCTAGCGGTGATTATGTAAGATCAGGAGGAGGTGAGCAAATCACATAGTCTTAAGTTGCAGGTGGTGGCTGTTTGGTGGTCCAGTAATGCATTGCCTGTTTCTTTCTATTAGGATGTGTGTGGCAATGGAGGGTGGACAGTCAGGTGACCGTGTGGTAAGAGCTTAGCGAGAAGAGCAACTAGTTTTGGGAGAATGGTTTGAGGACAAGTAAACAAGCAATGTTCAATTAGAACTTTAAAACAAACACTTATTTAGGAATGTAATATTAAGCACATTTGACCATGATGGTCTTGTCCATCCTACTTCTAACCTACTTTTCTTGTCCAGGCAAGAGAAAAATATGTTAAATTGCAAAACAAAACAAACATATTTAGACCTTTTCTAACTCATACACCACATTGAAATCAATTCTTATCCTTCCAGATAGATTTTAAAACTGTGATGACAGATGATTTACGTTGAATCTGTTTTTAAGTTCTGTGAAAGGTTTTTCTGCTTTAGAAGACAAGACAAGGTTTCCATCCAGAGATGACTTATGTGAGAAGTTTGCTTGGAAAGTTCAGTTTGGTTACTGGATGTGAAGTTTTATAGAAGACGTTTCACCTCTCATCCAAGAGGCTTCTTCAGCTCTAGCTGATGCAGGAGAAAACAGAGGTAGGTGTGACCAAGAAAACTTATCAGTTATAACAAGAGAATTATAACTGAGTACAACGCAGTTATAACAAGAGAGAAAATACACTAAGGGGTGCATGTCAAAGCAGTATTAACAATTAAATAGTTTTTCTTAAAGTTTTATATCATTTTTAACTATACCCCTTTCAAAATCTGCTTTCAAAATATGTATCCTGCTTTTCAAAAATAAGCAATCTTACCTCCACCTGTCATCAGTGATAAAGTTAAATTACTCTATTATATTGGTGCATCATTGGGTATTGAGAAGATAAAATAAATAAATTCCTTGGTTTGTGTGTGCTGGCAGATCAAGTGTCTTACCAACATTTATTTTGATAATTGCCAGGATAATGGCATAATAACATATTTCAAGCCAATTCAATAACATCTTTAGGTTTATTTTCTAAAGTTTGGATTGAATAATTCTGTCTTTGACAGTTTGAGCAGTTCAAATCATAAAAATAGCTTGATATGACTTTTATTTTCAATTTGTATTTAGATGAATGGGCGATAAACATTTATTGAAACATGACATCTGTCGGACATGCCAATCAATTTCAGGAAATATGCTGACTTCTACTAATTCATTTTAACCTTTCAGATTATTTTATATCTTTGCAGAAATTATTTAATATGGTGAAGCTCAGATGACATCCTTCCAATATCCTCTCATTGTACTGTTGCTCATGCTGCAAATTCTAAACTGCGAAGCTGCCACGAAAGACGGGCCTATTGAGAGTCAGCCGGTGTGCTGCATGGTTGTGCTAGGTCTTGGCAGATGCATGAGATGGTGAAGGGCTCTCACTGAGGTGATTAATCAAGGCTGACATTTGGATGGAAATGAGCTAAGTTGGATGGCTTGTCTCAGTAATAAAAGTGCCGCAGAGAAATTGTCCAGTGTCCCACATTTAACTTGCATGACATACAACAGTGTAGCCATATATACAGTATATATATATATATATATTACATTCCATTGAATGTAATGAAAACATGAGTCCAAATAGCTCATCATTTAAATGAAAATTGGTTACTGGAAAAAGCTGAATAATTATAAGTTAACAGATATTTTGTAGAGGTTGTCTGCCATATCTCCAATATCAAATGATTTGCCAAAGATTGTGCAAGTTCCATTGTATTGCAGTGAAATAATAAAAATTTGTCAAATAGAAAGTGAACCACTTATGCTATTATATTTAAATGTGATCTAAATAACTTGTTTTTATCAGTCCCTTCTGTGGTTTGGATCTCAGAGGTTAGTCAGTATCAATTAGAGGGTGTCAAATCACCCTATATCATTCAGTCCCTAATGCATCCTTCCTAAGAGGATAATGTAATAGAGGCTTGTATTCCTTGAATGCAAACTTGATCTACTTGAAATGTTCTCCAGATAACCAATACTTTAGGCTAATCAATTCCTAGTCATACGGGCTGCATTCAGAGCTCTTGAAAACATTAGAGGTTTACAGCGTTGTCCCTACATTGAGCTCAGACGTAATATGGTTTTGCTGCTGTGAATTGAATTGAACTGAATTTGACTGAAATAAATCTAATTGATTCTGACTAAGAGAAAGTTGCCTCCGATTTAAGCCATTTTTGTCATTTACCCCATTATTATTTGACCATCAGTCAAATTTGCAAATGAGTGTGCCTATAAAAACATGTACTCAGAATTTGTGTGTGTATATAGTAATTCTCTTGTGCTAACTCTGCTATCTAATTAAGAAGCTATACGCTTAGGCTTTTGGAGTACATAACGTTTTATCATTCTGTTAAAAACTCTATATATAAAAATCGATTCTGAATTCTCTCAAGTTTGAAATAAAAACAAAATAATGAAAGGTTGTGCCAAGAGAAAATGTATGGAACAGATGTAGGCATTTAGCTGAACTACCTGATTCTAGCCTGCATTTCTTATATGTATTGTAAAATTGGTGGGGGCCCTGAACCTGCAATAGGATACCTCTCCCTATTTCTCTCCTAGATGTTGCTAAGCTGTGATCAACTGCGTTAGCTCTCTTTCCTCCTTATGACATGAAAACTGACTGAGAGCTAATCTGAGTAGCTGTTTATTTCCTAGACAAAGCCACTTATAGAGCTAGTTTACCTTTACTTACCTAATGTGAAAGTATTTACAATCAGTGTTTCTATGTTCCTTTGTGTGTCCTCTGCTGTCTTCTCAAATTTCAGTTGGCCTTAGCAGAGAGCTGTTCACACTGAGCCATGTTCTGCAGCAGGTTTCTCCGTGTTAAAAAGGAGTTTTTCCTCTCCACTCTCATTGCATCCATGGTCAGGATTAGGTATTGCTGCAAAGTCAACAACACTATGTAAGCAAATGTCCAATGCTTCTAAATGCAAATCTAGGATAAGAAGAATCTGCAAAGTCATTAACTCAATGGATAGAAAAACTTTAGCCAATCTGTATTTCTAGTTAGATTGAACTGAGTCTGATAAGGGCCTTAAGATGACATGTGCTGTCATCTATCAACATATAAATAAATTGCCCTTAATGACAAACCAACCAACCAACAGACAGACAGACACAAAAGTACACTTTTTATTTTACAATTCTTTTTTAATATAAACAAGTTAATGAAAATAAATAAGCCACCACAGAAACCTTTTTAATGTATTTTTAAAGATTAAATTTGACATGCTCTAAGCTGTGAGCAGCATAACAGTGCACTCACCTGGTTTTAAATGGGCAGTATCAATGGTTTTGGGAATACATAGATAGACAAGAACCTTTTACTTTAAGTGGATTTTATAAACAATCAGGGCACACGCTAAGAACCAAATAGGAATTTAAAAGACAACATTTTCCTTTAAGTGCACAGAAATATAATTATACTGCTTTAATATCAAAGGAAGCATCTACCCTTTCAAACAGCGTTAATTTCACTGACCCAGAGTATATAATGATTAGAACTATGTTCAAAATGGTCAATGTTTTCTGTAACAAAAAAGTCACTTTCTGCAGTAAAATACAGTACAACTAATCCATTGTCTTTACCTGCTTATTCAAACATTATCAGAAGGGGCCTGGTTCCTCCTCCAAGGATACATTGCACCAGGATGATAAACGTCTGAATGGGTCATCAGTGTGACTTAGTCCTGCTAAACAATAAATAAATCAATGTATGCATCCAGTAGAGATAGGTTGTGTGTTTCCAATGACCCTCTCCTGCCTATCTGCCTCAAGACTCTCCCAGAGAGATGCAAGAAAGTTGATAGTGTGCATAAAAAAAAATGACATGGGAACATTTTACTCCTCATGTTGAGCATCAGTATGCAGCAAATGCACAATACATTTGAACTGACACCAGGAACTACAATACCATGGGATCCTTAAATTGTTCATAATTAGGTATGCTTCACTTTTACATCTTGACCCACAAAATTTTACAAGGTTTTGGCCAGAGAGGATCATGTGTTGTAGTACTAATCCTACTTTTCCTGATGTCAAGCTGCATGAAATAGACCTAAGTTGATTTTTAAATTGTTTGAAGACAAAATTTTCCAAGGACAATATAACCTGATCTTCTTAGTCTTAATGGAGCTCACCGTTTTTAGCCTAACTATTTTAACTACTTGTTTTTCATGTGTGGGGTATTTTAGTTGAGGATCTTTTTTATTAATGCATTTTAATTGTAAGTTTCATCAAAAGTGGTCCTTGGCAATGTTAACTGCAGACACAAAAATAATTTAATACATTTATAGACAGAATAGGTGACAATGGCTAATAATTAAGAAACTATTCAAACATAAATCAAATATAGGAAAGTTAGATTTGTATTGATATGTACAAAATAGCAATGTATGCCATGTTTTTTTTCACATTTAACAGTATGACACTTACACCACCTATTAATGTAATCAAACTACATAACAAAATTTTAAACAGCTGGAAAACTGTTTTGAGGATAATAATTTGCGTTCCATATACTATTTGGCCATAAAATTACATACTGTAAAAGCCATAAAATAGTGTGATAAGGAAGTACAAGATAATGTGTGGCAGATTTCTTTCTGAATTCCAGCATAACTACAGTATGGAAATGGTGAAAGGTGTAGTGTTTCTGAGCTACACTATCCAGGAAGACACAACAAAAATCCAGGACAACATTAGAAACCAGGCCCCCGAGCACTGACTTGCTTAGTAAAGGCCCTAGGCAGCAGAAACCAAAAAAGAAAGAAAGAAAGAGGGTTAGCCGTCATGAAGGGAAAAGCTGCTGCATGGTTTGCACCAACTACAGAATGAATTGGATGAAGTGGAGAAGTTTTTGGAGATAGGAAAGGTTGTTCTGACAGACAACCTTGATTAAGTCACCATGATTAAATAAAGATGATTAAGGCTTAAGGCTGCAAAGAGATATCCCAAGATCACATAGCAGCAGGCTGTAAAATGCTGACAGTTAACAATGGTAGACTACATGGACTTATATCCAAGCAGCTGGAAGTAGATGGTTTATTTATGTTAAAAAAATCTGTATGCTACATCCTTACAAATGTAGGGCATTTAGAATAAGAATCAATTTCTGATCATTGTCACAGCCATGCATTGGAGTAGAAGCCTACTATACCTACCTACTTACTATAGTACTAATTTTGAGAGCCAGAAACATTGCATAAGATCAAAGAAAACTCGAAATGGCAAAGGATTTTATAAAGGTGTAAAAAAGATATTAAGATTGAAGGGATAGTATTCAAAGAGTGTTAAAATACTCCTTCACAAAACAAAGAGGTTTTGCCGTTGCTATTGAAATACAAGCCAACAGAATTGCTTATACTGTAAATAGTTTATCCACACATTTCTTACTTGGTATTATTTTCAACTAGCTACATTGAACTCAGGCCTACTTGGAAACCTTGGCTTTCAAATGAAATGCTGAATTCAGAAACATTTCCACTGTATTATTGAGTATGACGAGACAAAAAAGTAGTTGCCTTTTTTGGAGAGCTTTTAGGTTTAAATTTATAGAAATGCCAATATTTGCAGATATTTTGGAAAAAGTAGATATTAGAACATAGAAACATAATTAGACTTAGACCTAAGATTAGTTAAGTGATTTTAGTAATACATAGTGCATTAAAGGACTTAATATACTTGACGGGAGTAGCAGAAAGGGAAAAAATACCAAACACTGTTTTCGAGGTCAAACTCCACAGAGCTTGTTACCTCGTATACCTCCCATTTTAAAATCCTAAGCTAAACATTATCTATGTTGGCATAAGAGATCCTTGCAAAGTGAGAGAAAAACAAGCTGAACAAGTGTCAATGTTGCATGCTTTCAAATTAGAAAGCTTATCTGTTTTTACTTTATTACGTTTTGGTTCAGAGTGTGGGTTGTGAAAGAAATATTCTACATGTAGCTGATTTAAAAATCACATTTTCACTAAAATGCTGTCACTACAAAGAATGAATCCAGGTGGTGAGATAAACTGTTGTGTTAAGCTGCAACATTCCAATAATTAACTAAATTATGAGATACTTTACAAATGCTTTTCTCTCATTATAACTTTGATAGACTACAACTTTTATATCTGTTTATATACACTTATTTGTCGTTATCTAAAACAATTTGGGGTTAAAAAATGTTAAAAAAAAATTACACATCGTGCATTGTGTCAAATCTTCCTATTTTTATCATTTTATCACTGTTTTTTATCATTTAAATGTTATAAAGTATATTCTGTAATAGTTTTATGACATAAAAAATTCCTCAAATACCTCCATCTTGCTTGCAGTTCTTCTAAGTCTGTGTAACATTCAGATCGTTTAAAAGACGGGGTTTACTACCTCCACTCTAAAGTGTCCTCTTTCTACTCACAGTCACTCTGTTCTGCTCTGATTCAGCAGGAGCAGAGGGGATGGCACGGAAAAGCTGCAGCATTTTTCACCAGATGTTACTGAACTACCTGAGGAGTGCATATGAGCAGGCTTATATTCTAATTAAAATAAGAATACTCATCAATTAGATTAACAGTAGAATAATTTTGAGCTGGTAAACTCTGACAACTAATGGAGCTGACTGTATCTGTATTTATTGTACGGAAGCGTTCTGTTTGGAAAATGACTTTCGGCAATGTTAAAAATTGTGCATTAGTCACATAAACATAATTCAGTTAAAAATATCCTCACTGCTTTGATTTTACATATTCATACTTCTCTTATGAAATTTTTCACACTTTGAATTGTTGTATCTGTTAGGCTTTTTAGGCATTTTTCCAAGAGAAGCAGAGCATCATTTGTCAGCGGGGTTTATTTTGCTTCTCATTTATTGTTTTTGAGTACATAAGCTGAATTACAGCATATAGATGTTTTTTTTATTATTAAAAAGGAGTAGGTATATGGATTTGTAAACATGTTGTTTGTATGTGGGTGGATGAAATGTCAATACATAATATTCACAGTTGATGGAATTTGGGGGGCTTATAATGTCATGTTGTGGAGATATTTTTCAGCTACTTACAAAGAAAAACTGATGATCAAATCTGAAACAAATTTTAAGATAATGTGGCTTAAACATTTTTTCATATGCATGTCCTTCTCTTTTTCTGAATTCAGATTGTAATGAAGATTGTAATGAACGTAAATAAAAGGCTTCCTTGTAAAAATATCAGTGTCTTTATTAGGATTTCTTATAGAAGACAATTGCTACCTACCTACCTACCTACCTACCTACCTACCTACCTACCTACCTACCTACCTACCTACCTACGTACGTATCTCCTTAGTAATACTTCTGTATTATGATGTTCTATGAAAGTGTGAGCCTAGGGGTAACTGAGGATAATCAAGATACTTACATTTTGAGTGCTGTTAAAATAGTGTGTATGTATTGGGGGTTCCCATCCACCTCCTACCTGGGTGTTTGCTGCTCATCATCCCCCTTGTCTCTTTGCTAGTCTCCTGTCTGATTACTATCAATAAAGGCCACAATAAAAGTTGTGAGTGTATCTAGGTGTGTGTGCACTGTTGTGATGAAAACAGGTGTTTGCAGTAACAACTATAATGAATCCTGTTTTGATTTCTCATTCAAGCACCAATGGTGGCTGTGGCAATGACTGCACCCTCTGCCTGATCGCCTCATTAAAGACCCATAAAGCAGTTTGACACTCACAGGCTGCCAATCCATCACAACCAGACTACTTCTGATGGAGGAAAACCTCTAGGGAAGGAAGGATGCAACTGATGGGAGAAAAAAATTCCATGTCAAACTGAGCTGTCGTCTGGTGAGCTAGGATGCCAACACCCCTGAGGCAGCAGGGTTGGATTTTGATCCAGTAACCGACTAACATTACCCACTAACTCATGAGTGAGGCAATTAGTAGGAGCCCCTGTGGATAGCACATTCGTCTCCCAGTGATTACCACACCACCCCCCACCCCCTCCTCCCTTCCTTTTCTTTTTCTTTGTTTCTCTTACAATTCTTCTGCTAACTCACCAGTCCAGTGCCAATGATTCTCCAATCAACACATTTCACTGCAGCAGCTATTGTCTTCTCAAGAAAACTTACTTTACACTATATA
>JAUZNJ010039285.1:0-10787 GCA_034780135.1 Jordanella pulchra | reverse complement strand
CTCTCTCATCTTTTTAAGTGGGAGAACTTGCACAATTGGTGACTGACTAAATACTTATTTTCCCCACTGTATTTGGAACAATGTTTTGCTTTTAATTGCCCAGAATTCGGTAAAAATATTTAAAAAATTCTAGATATCTGAGTTATGGAATTTCACATAAAAAAAAACTGTTTTTTTTTAATCTAAATCTGATTTTGACCAATTTGAACCTTTTTATTTTAGAGCAGTTGAACTGTCCCGCTTTAATTATTGATTGTTTGGTATATCTTCAGTAATGGATGTTTAACGACATTGACACCACTTATAATTGACAGTTCTTCAAGCTTAACAAATTGTTCCTGTGTTGTTTTTTTCCTCACCTCTACATCCATTAAATTTAGTTTCATAATTTAACCCAGTGTTTATTTTGGCTTGGCTCTGGTATTTTAGCTACTTTGCATTTAAGTTTGCTTACCACTAATATATTGGGCCGGTCGGATGTTACCTCCACTCTCCTTTCACGCCTTTATGCCTTCACCTGATGTAGATTGTGGTGCCCATGAATCTAAAGCTCAGGATGATAGATGTGGAGATGAGATGGAAATATGCCTTGTTTTTTTAAGAAGTGTCATCTGGTCATCGTTGGTTTTAACTGAAAGAAAAAGTAGTAAAAAAACTTTTTTTTTTCTAGTCTAAGCAGAGCATTGACTGACCATGGTTGCCAACATACAGATGTAATAAAGAGTGCTGTGATTATTGGCTTGTTTCCATTATAGGAAGTAGTTAAAGCTTTGCACTGATCCCTCTCTGGTTAGAGTTGTGAACCTGGATTCTTGTGCATGTCTGGCTAATCATTACAGAATGAGGAAGAGAAAAGCTAGCTTCAACATGGGAATAATTCCTGCCATTAAAAACTCTGCTGGAACACAAACACTTTCTAAATCCATCAATTCAGATTTTTATTGATGAGGATTTAATAGTGTTATTTGCAGGCAGGGTTCCCAACGTTTGGTTGGGTCTTGAAGATGTGCATCGATTTCAGTCGCAAACTGGCTTTGTTGGATTCAGTCATATGCAATATTTTAGCAATAGTTATGTTAAATTACAATTTCCACCATAAACATGTTTTTAAAAACATGTTAAAAAAAACTATACGGTCTAAGAATTTACATGACAGAATTTGTTACATTTCTATAGTAAAAAAAAATTCTTTAAAAAATTTCTAAAGCCAAATAATTGTTGTCTTTACAAAAGGTTGTGTCTTAACCCCACATTCAGAAATCTTTGTATATTTTGCTTAAATAAATGCCAAAGACAAACAGCAATGATTGTGTAAATCTAGAAAAGTTTTGCCACAAGAATTTTTTTTATCTATTTTTTTAAATGTATGTTTTTTTCACACAAGTTTTGCAGAAAATAAAAAGTTTCTCTAGCTTCCATTTTCCCTAAACAAAAACCTCTACCCTCATTGCTCTAAAATGCCCTCCGTAATGTGCATCTTTTTGAGCAATACAAACACCATTGCTTGGTACTTTCTCTCTCTGCATTATTTTAAGTAACTGTCCACCAGTTAATTCCACTTAAATGCAAACTGTGTGAACGTGCGCCCATGCATTTCCCAGTCCAAATGCATGAGCTCCATGTGTGTTCCAGTGTTTAAGAGGTAAACTCACTTCCTCTCTGGGGACATAAGAGACCTTATCGGTTTGCTTGGGTGAGACGAAGATGATGAAAGGCTTAGTTGAAACCAGCAGAAAACTAATGCCTACATTCAGTTGCTTCAGCTTTAAACTGAGGATCATATTGTTTAGCATACTTCTCAGCTTGAAGTCCTTCTAGAATTTAAATAAATGGAAAGCAGTTCATTGGAGGAACGAAAAACTAGTTGTTGTTCAAGTTAGAAGCAAAGGCTGGATAAATGAAATTGACTGAGGCCCAAAAGCTTCACAGCATCTCGGTCAGGTTTGATTTATCTCTCAAGCTGTTTGCATCTTATGAATAAAACCGTCCATCCACTCATCCATCCAGGTATTTGTAGGTTTTATACTCTACATGCAACGTATTGATAGTTCTGTTCTGTAGTTATGCTGACAGATTTATTTCTACATAGAACAGACAAACATAGGATTTAAGTTTGGGAATCTTTGAGATTTAATATTGTTTAAAGATTGAAATGACTAGTAAATCATTTCGTAGGAATCCTTGGGATCATTTTTTTTATTCATCAATGGGACTGGTTGGCCTAGATTTATAGTGCATCAGTGAAACAGCAATAAGCATTTTCATGGCTGACGGCTTTGCTTTTTCCTCCCCTTGTAGTTTGTCCGAGCAAGAACATCCGGAACAACGTGAACAACCTGCGGTCGCTGGAGAACTGTACCATCATCGAGGGCCACCTGAAGATCCTTCTCATGTTTGGGGCCAAAGCTGAGGACTTCAAGGGCCTCAGCTTCCCTAAGCTGCGTGTGGTCACCGACTACGTGCTGTTATTCAGGGTCTACGGCCTGGAGACCCTCAGCAACCTCTTCCCAAACCTGACAGTGATCCGCGGCAACAACCTCTTCTTCAACTATGCTCTGGTGATTTATGAGATGCTGCAGCTGAAGGAGGTGGGCTTGCACAGCCTCATGAATATCACACGCGGTGCCGTGAGAATAGAGAAGAATCACGACCTGTGCTACCTGGCCACTCTGGATTGGTCTATGATCCTGGACTCTGTGGAGGACAACTTCATCGTGGCCAATAAGAACGAGCGGGAGTGCGGAGACGTGTGTCCGGGCATAGCGCAGGGCCAGCCTAAATGCACTCAGACCACCATCAACGGCAACTTCAGGGGGAGATGTTGGTCGCAGAGCCACTGTCAGAAAAGTAAGTGCTAGCTTCCTTTTTCCCTACCTTCACATGCTCCTTCACCACATCTTATCAGTCATGAACCTCTGATATCTGGCTGCTTAGGAAAAGACGACAACAAGGAAAATGTGCAGAAACGTCTCCACTGCTGGTATCATGTGATTCACAGCATCATGCTGAGGAAAGAATACCTGCTCTGAAAGGGGCTGATGTGTTTAATGACATTTGTAAATGTGGGAGCCAGGAGTTATGGACAGACCGTGCCCTTACATTAGCATTCATTAGCAGGATATGTGTTGGCTGTGTGAGCTGCAATTAAGGGCCGGCAGGTTGAAGGAGTCAAACGCAGGGTTGAATTGGGGAATTAGAGGGAAGTAAAAGGTTTGAATGAGAGAACAGGTATGGGGGCGGCTTTTATTTGTCCTTCTGCTCTGTGATTGGTTGGTTCTGGATCTCCTCCACAAGTTTATTTTCCACTCTGTATATTTACCCTTTATTCCTCGAGCAAATACAAGTAATTTTTCAAAGAGATGACAGTTTAATTAACTTTTTTTTCCTCTGTTGGAGAGAAAACAGTTGAAAACCAGACATATTCATATTTCTATGTTTACATTCTCCACTCCCTGTTGGCTCCTCAATTTGTCAGCATTCGTTGTTGGTAAATCTTCACAGGAAAAAGATCCTGGTTTAATTTTTTTTCAAGATATCTTCATGCACAAATGCATAAAAGGACAAATCTACAGTACCTTGCAAAAGTTTTAACACCCTATGAACTGATCCAGGGATTAGAATACATTTTATGGATGGTGTTTTTATAATAAACCAGCACAATCTTGTGCATAACTGTGAAGAAGGAAAAGAAAAGGTAATAAAAAAAAAAAACATTTAACATCCATATACATTCAATTTTCAACTGATTTCCTCAATAAAAGAAATGTATTTTGATCTGTTTACCTTAGAATTCACCTAATTAATAATGTGACGTATCTTTTTTTATATTTTTAATCTGGTATAGAAACAGGTGTTCTGCAGTGAGCAAAGAAAGAGGCACAGAAAACAGTATTTTAGTCCAATCAGTGGACACCATGCGTCCTTTCATTGAAACATGGTAGTGGTGGAATCATGCTGTGGGGACACTTTTCCTCAGCTCGACATGGAAGCTGGTTACAGGAGATGGGAAAGTAAAGGGAACGTATTGGAGCGCTAAAGTGGAAGAAAACCAGTTTGAAGCGGAACGAGGTTTACATTTGGGTGTGAACACTTTTGTGGGGCAGTGTATGGATAGATCCATTCATCTTTTTGTAGTAAAGAACAACATACCATTTTCCTGTTGAAATTATAAGTTTTATTTGGAGCAGAAAAATAGATAATTTAATAATAATATAATCATTTATAATGAAAGATTTATTCATCATTAAAAATATCATTCATTGAATATCTTCTTTAAGGGATAAATATTTCTTATCTAAAAGGCTTTGTAATTTAATTCAGGTAAATCTTAACTATCAGAATCCACGCTTTTTAACAAGACTTAACCTAAGTTCATTATGATAATACAGTTTTTATATCTGGCCTTATTCAGAGGTGGACATTATTAGAAGAGTGAGAAAAAATGTTGACTGATAAACAGGGGCGGCTGCACGCTGTGCGTCAGAGGCCATGTTTGCGAGTGTTCCAGTCTCCTTTTGCTTCGGTTAGGCCCAGTGGAGCAGTTATGACGCCACGCTGTGCGTAATGCCATAGTTACGCTCTGAGGTCAAGAGCCGAGTGCCAGAGCAGAAGCCGTTTCTAGAACGTGACGCAGTCCTGCCTGCACTGCAGAGAGGAGAGTGTGTGAGTTACTGTTATTTCTGCTGTATGTACAGATATGGGTCTATAGAGGAGAGCGCTACAGCCCCACATAAAGAAACCACACAGATTTGTTTTACATTGAAAAAAACAAGACGTTTCACACGGCTAATTTCTGCACCTGCTGATACATTTCCAGTAAGGGTGTCTCTGTAAGTTTGGATTATTTAGATGCTCCTTCCTCTGGCTTCATGTACCCCTGCACTATCAGTCCAAGAACGAGCACACGCTCAGATGTGGGTGCATGGTGTAGAAAGGTTAGACGCAACATTAAAGTTTATATGCGAGTGGAAACTGTGGTGTTTTTTGTGTTTTTACAAGGTTCCGCTTAGGTGAAAGCTGGAGGGGCGGAGGAGGGCAGGTGCTCCTCTGATCATACACTGCTCCTTATGTACAGAAAAACCACTATACAAATGTGTGTGAATATGCACGTCTGTGTGTGTATGATTGCATGTGTGTGTGTTTACAATAATCACCAACCAGCAGTGTTGTCATGTTCACATATCTATATATCTCAGATATATAGATACGTATCTATATATCCCTTTTGTATTAACAGCTTTTTTCAGGTTACCTTTCAGATGCGTTGATCCAATTCAAATGAAAGCAGGAATTTTTCTATCTTTTTACATATTTAAAAAAAAAAAAGCCAAAACTTAACAGAACATATTTCTACTGACATAAACTGGCTTCTATAAACTCAGTTCATGCAGTCTGGTACAGGAAGTCCTCTTTATCCTACCCCTTGGATTCATTGGGTTTATCTGTTCAAAGACCACTCTCTCTGTGCGGCTCTTAAAGTCTGAATAATGTTAAATGCTTTTGTCGAAGCATCTTAGCACAAACGTACTGTTGTGTTAAACCAGTGTGCAGCAACTTTAACCACTCGTTCAGTCTGATAGTTAGGATTTAGATTCAGTTTAGTTAAATTTGTTTCAGTCCTGATTATAATGTAACTGAGCTTTATTTAGGTAATCATGCACATTGGTATACAGCATGTGCTGACAGTGGAGTGGAATGCCTCCATTTGTATCTGTGTCCAATTGTGCAGAATATTGGGGGAAGGAGGACTTGTACAATAAGAATTAGGAATGCTATTTATGGGAAAGAAAAAAACAAGGGGTCACAAAGGTAATAGATCCGATAATGGCAGGTAAAGCATAAAGAGAGGAGAGCAGAGGAATGGAGAACCTTTAGCCACCGCGATCCGCATTGCAGCATGTTGGCCACATAGTTTAAAAAAAAAACATTTGTTGTTTTATTTGTTGTGTAAAAAAAAAACAAAAAAAAACTGTATGTATTTAAAACCTACAGATAAATGCATCATAATATTAATCAACAGATGATTTTTTGTTGCTATAATTGAGGATGTTAGCACTGTAGAGATAAAGTTGGTGTTTAATGTTGCTTTTCTCAAATGCTCAGTAAGTGTCATTTTTTATATCAGATCTGCAGTACTCCGAAATGGACCTGAAACAGCCCATCTGATCTCATATTTGTGTAATTTTTCTGTTCAATGAGTTTAGTTTTTTGAATTTTTCATTCTTGTTATTCGTTCAGAAACTTTTGTGTTTTCTAGTCCTTTTTCCTAATAATTAAACTCTGGTACTGAACCAGTATTAAGCCCAAAAAAGAAAAAAAAAACACTTACCCAAACAACCAACAAGATATCTGTGTTTAAACACAGTTTTTTTTTTGTTTTTGTTTTTGTTTTTTTTTGCAGTGTCCTGTCTGGCGATGTGGCGATAAGAAAAATAGTATTGATGCCAAAGAGCCCAACAGATTTTACTTTCACAGGTGGAGCAGTAGGGCTATCGCCATAGTTTTCCGCTTGTTTTCTGCATATAAATTGCTTTATTATAATTATTCAGGGAGTTTTAAAGATTATATGGACCTTGCAATAAAAGTAGAACAGGAAAGGTAAAACAGAAAGAAAAGGAGAAAAGATGAAAGAAACAGGAGATAAAAGGGAGACAATGATTAAACAACTTCAGTCTGCTTCACCACCTGCAAAGAGATGCAAAAAGAACAGCACAATCTACGGACATGGTATGAGACATACAACAAAGTAACACCTAGATACTATCGCCGAAGCGTAGGTAGCATTATTTAATCTGAGATGTATTTTGTGTTACCTAAAGATAAGAATATGGTTTTTAAAGAAATAATGTTTGGTTTAATTTTTTTTTTCTCCTTTTAAAAAGTCTTAAAAAATAAAGAACTTGATTGTTGGTTTTTGATTTAAGAAAATGTATAAATGTAATGGTGAGAGACTGCAGAGATGGAAAGATTACACAAAGACAAAAAGTCTGAATGGGAGCAAACAAAGTGCCTTGCTGCTGCTTTCAGACTCACACAGCAGCCTGTACTCCGCTTGCACAACTCATGCACACATAAACATACACACACATAACGTAGAGGACAAAAGCTTTTCAGGCTAAAGTTCGTTTTGCCTACGTGCTTTGTTGTGCGCTGGAACTGATTTCCAGCAAATAAGGTGTTCGCCTCAAATCCTGATGACAAGTGTGTGTGGGGAGATAACTAATGAAGCCTCCCCTCAGGCCGACAGTCACTCACGGTTCTCTCCTCTCAGATCATGGCAGACCTAAACAGGACTTCATGCGTCATCAGACGGCGCTCTGTGATCCTTTCGACCAGAGGTGAATTTAAGTTGGACAGCAGCCTGCTGTAGTGAACAGGCTTCAGTGGAAGGTCCATGTGAATCTGTCAACATGGACTCTGAAGAACATTAGTGGGTCATACGGTCATGACTAAAAGTAAGGACACCTTTTAATTCAAGATATCAGGTTGCAGTTGTAGAGGCAAAATAAAATGAATAACCAATCTTCATTTAGTCTCAATAAATGTAAGAACAGTGTCAGAAGATTGGGATAAACGGAGAACTTGCATTTAAAAAACCTCACTGTTACTAATTAAATTGGGGGGAAAACACACACAGCTAGGCTAATTATTTGATGCTATAATCTATAAGTGTGACCAGCTCAATATAAACAGAACTTGTTGGTGTTTTTTTTTTAGATGTTTAACATTATTCCAGAGCAGAGATAAACCAGCAGTGCTTTATTCAATTCCTCATTTTCTAACTGCTAAGAGTCCATTTATCACCTGAAGAATAGGTTGCATTCAAGTTGAAACAGTTACCAATATCCCCAGTATAAATGGGCCAAAACACCAGCTACTGGTCGAGCAAACCTGGTGAAGACTGACAGACGTTTGACCTCTGTTGGTGCCAAGAAAGCTTATGCTACAAAGTGCTGTGTAGATCTTATTGAGCAAATGCTTATTTCCCACCATTATTTACAGATAAGTTATTTTTCTTTATCCAGAAAGGTCACAAAATGTAACAGCACGAACATCTAATAACATTGATAATGAGGGAAATTCACACAGATGGCCCAGCATTGAACAGAGAAGAAACCCAGGAATAAGAAAAGGAAACCAGAGAGCTTGATCCTGAGCCTGATCTTTAAAGAATAATAATAATAAGGTGTGATTTAAAATTTTTTTGTTGTTATGTGCAATAAATGGCAGCCGCCTGACAGCTAAAGCTTGGCTCTTAGTGGCCAGAAGGTCTCTGCAGGATTCTTGTGCTCTCTAACGAAGTCTGGACATTTATTCATAGGTTTTTCTAATTCTGAAGTAGTTTAAAATAAGAAAACATTCGTTTTTTTAAGTATTTGTATTATTCTCAGACCCATCACCTACATTTTCACCCATCTATGAGTGCTTTCCTTTGTACATTCGTTTTTTGTCTAATTTCAACCATCTTAGAAGAGGCGTTGAAGATGAACAGTTAAGGTCCATTGTCAGTCTAATTGAAATTTAGATGAATTAACAGATAGATGTATTATAGGTTACTTTTAAAGGAGAGCAGTTAGGGTAAAGTGGGCCAAAGTTCCTTCAATACTGTTGTTTTATTTATGTGTTTTGAGTCTTAAGATGAGTCACGAAGCAAAGCATACTCATCATCACAAGTTGTTATTCATTGAGGACTAAATTTTACTTTAATTAGATCTGTGATACATGCAGCTTTAATCCTTAGAGGGGCTTCAAATGATGTTTGACCACCACAGCAATTACCTTTGTCGTTGTTTTTCTTCATATAAACCCTCTGCAAACATACAAAAACCACAGTACACAACAAAAGGGAGTGTTTTCGCTCCCACAGTTCCTAACAAGTCCCTAAAGTAACTCTTTTTTTAGTTCAGGCTTCACTCCTGATGCTTAAATTTCATTGTCGAGTAAACACCATTATATAACACCTAAAATGTGGACGTAGGCAAGCTAACTAGACTTGTGTGGATTTGGAACTTTAAAGATGTAAAATCAAATTGTGTTCTGTCGACAAATTAATAGGTATTGAAGAGTACATAGCAGAGAGCATGAAGAGAAATGAAAGTGAAAATGTACCTTTATATTACAGCGCATGAGGTATGCAACTCTTTGAGTTTCTATGGAAGCACAATTGTTAGCCTTTGACAGATGATGAACAGATGGCTGCAGACATTAAAACAGATGTCTGTTTCTTAATTATAACAATGCAGTTTGATCAGAAGTAATGGCCATTAAAGGGACCGAGCAGCACTAGCTACTAACTTTGTCCTACTATTTGTGTAAGTCTATTGGCCAGGGTTGTGTCCCAGCAACAGTAACACAACAAATATCTCCAACACAACCTAAGAAAGAAACACTCTGAAGACAAGAAGGTGAAATCTTCTACTTGAGATTTGAAAAGTTACCATGCAGGGAAAAAAAACAACAACAAAAAAAAAATACTTTTTTTTTCTCAAGTTGACCCTTTGTGAAATGACAAAAGCGTATCTAAATCTGCCGTTTCATGTTGTCTCAGCTGGGATCTAAGAGCTTTGCTCGTGGAAACTTTCGTTAGACATGTTTCCATCCGTTTTTCATTTCTCATGCTATCAACCTCTGAACCCCTCTGTCCGGATAAGATGAGGAGGCCCGTAGGGGACGGCGGGGGTCGGGCTTTGCAAAGTAAACAGAGCAAAACAAACATGGCGGGGCATTTCAAGTGCAGATCCCAGGTACACACTCTCACAAACACACACACACAAACCTTTTGCCAGTATGGCGAGCGGCCAAGTTGGAGGCGACTGAAGAGTGAAAGAAAGAAAAGGATTGTTTTAGGATGGTAGTGCTCAGCGAGGCGTCCTGTTTGCTCGTCGCCCACAACCAAAAAACAAACACTCGCCTGGCCCTGCTTCTTAATTGGGCTTTAAAGGTGTTTCTGATTGGTCCACACTCACTCCGCTGCAGGTTTAATCCTACAGCATCTGCAGACATTAACCTGAAATAACCATTTAGTTAAGTAGGCTTAAACAACTCAAACAGCTTGCTCGACTTTGCTTTGTTTCATTTATACTTAAGTTACACCTTTGTTCTGGATGCATGATTACATATATGCACAAAATGAACTGTTTCTTTTTTCTTTCTTTCTGCGTAGAGAACTTTTTTTTCACATTTGATTGGTCTGAAATAATTTTATACTTTTTTAATGTCTAGCGAGTTAAACCTGATTGGATCAAGCCAGGTGATGTTTAGGTTGTAGGTTTATGACAGATTGTGTGGAGGTAGTACAGAATCTCTTTGTTATGGTCATGAGATAAGAAAAATACGACTTTAGGTGTCAGATTCTAGATAAAAACAGGTCAAATTCGCTTCTAGAGAATAGGGGAAAGACGTTAGAGTAGAGCCTTTGCTCCTCCATGTTGAAAGGTCAACCTAGAAGGTGTGTTGGAGTTTTTCTACAGAGAACCTCCTGCTACGACTAAACCCAGATCTCTGCTGGAGAAAATGTGTGCACCCTGCAATGGAAACGCCTTGGGATACTGCAGAGTTGGCTGGTGAGTGGCGAAGGATGTTTGAGTGTCCTGCCTGAGCTCGTTACGTTCATGATCTGAATTAAGACAAACGGACGATGATGGTTGAATGAAGTCTTCAAGGCAACGCAGATTTTTTTTGTATTTGTTCAGTAACAAGACAATTCAAGATGGTTCTAAATTGGCCAGCCAACTCCCCTGACCTTAGCCCCATAGAAAATCTGTGGGGTATTGTGAAAAGGAAGATGC
>JAUZNJ010039284.1:0-10787 GCA_034780135.1 Jordanella pulchra | reverse complement strand
TATTGTTTTAAAGATTACTAATAAAGTTTAAAAAAAAAAAAAAACTTCCTCCTCCTCATTAAAATACGGTTAAAATTCGAAATTTTTTTCCAATATAAGACATACACCGAAAGTAAGACATATAAAAAAAATGGGGATAAACAGAAAGTAAGACACTGTCTTACTTTCGTGGAAACACGGTAGTAAAAAGGATAGGCCACAAAACAATCCCAGCCTTTCCTCACACACCGTCATTTTTCTTGTACGACTTGAGCAAACCTGGCTGTTTTTTCTTCCACAATAAGGAAGCTGGAAATAGAGACTGAAAAGTTGCGTGAGCACCGAGTAACCTTAATAGCAAGTCTGTCGAAGAACAATGAGGTGAGGAGGAAAAAAGCAGAGTTAGGAGGTAAAAGGGGATAAAATAGAGGCCCGTGGCGCAGATAAACGATGGGCAACGCCAGGCGAGTGGTGAAGCAGCAGAGTAAGACGGTGATGAAGTAGTAGTGTGGTAAAAGAGAAAGAAAGAGTGGAGTAATAATAGATGAAGACAATAGAAGTGCATTAGAGCTAGAGGTGGCATTTGAGTTTCTGTTGAACGAGGGTTTACATTCGGGACACATCTGAATATCCTTGTATTTGTTTTTTTCCTTAGATATAACATGATCCAGAGTCATTGTTCTGTCAGCAGTTTGGTAGAAAAGCAAATATCTTGTATGGATCCTAATTTGGGCTGACAAAGTCTGTGATGTACAGAACAAGCACCCATCCAGATGATTAAGGAGATATCTCTAGTTTACTCCACTTACGTCTAAAGCTTGCCAGAAAATCATGTTGTCACCCTCTCACCCCAGCTTCAGATTTCCTCCGTGGCCTTCTTCACAAGAGTCTAGAAGCCCCTCCTCACACACACACACACACCCATACATGCTCTCATGTGGCCTCCAGAGAAGCCTGTCACTGTGAGTGGCCTTCTGGCACAGGAGGATAAACTACCTGTCATGCCTGCGACTTGCTGTGGAATTCATATCAGAGGCAAAACAAAGGAGGTGCTCAGGTCACGGGGCATCACTCTTACATTATTCATCCTCTGCTTCCTCCTTCCGTCTCTTCTCAGCCTGTCGCCTACTTTGTTCTGCCAGATCACAACAAGGGCAACTGTCGGTGTCCTCTGTGGCTCCCAGTTTTTTAGGAAGCCAAGTAAATAAGCAGTATACTAAAGCCCCCATCAGAAAAAAGTGATTGTTTTTGTAGGGTGTGTTGAGTTCAGCTTAATCATGTGACCAAGTTTCGGAGAAGGAGCACGTCTTCAATTCTGAATGTCACAGCATCATAAAAATTTTAAAATATTCTTTCCCTCCCATTCGTGGTTCGGTCTCCCTGAGTGCATAATTTATCAGCATCTTGGCAGCTGCTTGTTTGCATACACTTTACAGGACGTCGGACGGTCTGGTGATTCAGGGGCAGCTGATTCGTGACCATAGACATAGAAGAATAGACAGGAGTTTGGCTCTGAGGGTTTTAGGTAAAGTTGAGTAACTCTGAGGTCTGTTGGGAAACTGAACATTTAAAACTGTTGCTAAAGACTATAATTTCAATATATAGGTGAGCCTAAAGGTTTTGATACTCCCAGCAGATTTAAAATACAAATAATTTGCATTCAACCAAGATTTTAACCAAGATAGCGTGTGTTGCAGGCTCTGGTGTCTGTTCTGCTCTCATCCTCTTCCTTTTCTCTGCTCTGATTTCTCTGATCAACAGATCAAGACTTCGAGCGAAACGTTGCTCTCCTTGCTAGTTTTTTTGTGTATAGTATTATACTACTTTTCTGAGTCTGATGCCGAAGCTGTCAATAGTCACTGCTCCCATCCTCTGGTTAAGGGGGGAACTGCTTCGTCAGCCAAAAATCCCTATGTTAAATAATCCTTTAAAAAATACCTGTATCCAGATTATGATCTAGATCATCATCAAAATTGAATGGATTGTTCCTTGGCATGTCGCACACCACAGGTAAAAATATGATTAAATTCAATATGTAATATTTCAGGAAATTTTGCTAAATACCAAACCAACAACCACAGCCAAAAACATAACCTCCTTGATTGAGGTAAAAATGGTAAAAAATCATTTAGACCCCATAAAATACTAAATAAAATAATTGTTCAAGATTTATAAGTATTTTGGTTATTTATCTGTCCATAAGATGGCCGACACACAGATGCATTCGAGTGGCAGCGTTTATAACAAAGTGAAGTCGAACTGAAAGAAAAACATGGAGACAAACAAGATGAAGTAAGTGAGAAATGCGCAAAAAGATGCAAAAAAACACAACCTTATGAAGACAGGAACGGTGGGTGTAACATCAAAACCATAATTTGAATGTTTGTCAAAAAGCTCAGCAAAAATAGTTCAGGAGTTCCTTTAAATAAACAAATCAGCATCTAATATTAGTATTATTTGCTTAGGAAAGTTATCCTTTATGATAATAAAAGATCCTTAAGGGAAGGGCACACCGGGCACAGGACATTGGGATAGAGGCGGTTGCTATTTAGTCAATCGACAGGTGGAGATTGGAAAAAACAAAAAACACTTAATCTGTTCTAACAGAATGAGCGGTACCAGTAAGATTATGCTGGGTTTTCAGCTCTTCGAAGACAGATGCAGTCACCCCCAGCTAAACTGACCACAGCTCCGTAGTTTCTGCATCATGTGGAATGTGGTATCCAGCAGGAATATCGTGTCTCTCCTAAAGGACCACTGGTCATCACCGTAAGAGAAAGAATAAGGGGCTTCTGGTGGTTTTAAAGGTGCTGCAGGGGCACGGTTCAGGATGTGATGTCAGAGGGACTGCGTCAGCCGTAATCTGATACCAAGAAAAATTGGATACTTTGAACAGAAATGTTGGACATCTAAAAATGGGTTCATTTCTATACTGGAACATTCAGTTAGACTTTCTTTTGTATGATTTCAGTATCAATAAGGTGTAGCATGGAATGGATCACGATTTGGTTCTGCAGAGGTGTAATGGAAGCCAGTGGCCTTTATACATGTTTGCTGGACAATTAGCATAATAACACACATACACAACATTTCTGAGACACAGAATTTATCATGTTCATGATCTGTAAATCATGATGAAATTTAGAAGAAACAAAGGCTTTGTTTGTTTTCATTCTGTGTGCAAAATATTAAGAAACAGTTTTACCTTCTGAAAACGGCAAGAAAAATAACTAGATTTTTTTGTTTTTGTTCTACAAGTGTCTAAATTACTGAGCTGTACCTGTAATTTTTGACCAAAGAAAGGCCAAGGTATTTTTGTAGCTAGAATATGTTTCTTTTAGTTCTTCACTTCAAATCCTAGTTTCCAAACGTACTTTGATCACCTTCCAAAGAAAACCTGGAACTCACAATATGGAGATACCATGATGTATCCCTTTTACAGAGCAACAAAGTCAATGTCACAATTATTCTTATACGTTTATGTTTATAACAGGCCGATAACACTGTTCATTTTTATCTTTTTTTGCCAATTACAGAAACAGCTGTCTGCTCTGGGTTTGACCGACGTCTGGGACCAGAAGGCAGCTGACTTCTCTGGAGTGTCCGACAAGGGCAAAGGGAAGCTTCACCTCGGTGGCATCCTCCACTGGGCTTCCTTGGAGCTTGGTCCTAAGACTGGAAAAGAGGAGGAAAACCTTGAGGAGGAGAGGATAGAAAAACCCAAGATGTTTTACGCCGACCATCCGTTTATCATCTTTGTCAGAGATAACACCAGCGGAGCCCTGCTGCTGATGGGCGCTCTAGACCATGCAGAAGGAGAGCTCTTACATGATGAATTATAACATCTCTTCTCTTTTCCTGTCTTTTTTCATTTCTTCCCGGTCCCTCTCCTAGACAGCTCGCTAGTTTCTGAGTGCAGACATTGTCATTTACTGTGGCACACTTTCACATCACACTGTCAGACGCTGACACCACCACAGTCTTCTGGCTGAGTGACACTGACACCCCCATATTCGACATTTACAGTGTCAGACACAGAGCTACACCTACACTGCATGTATAAATGATAACACTATTCAAGACATTACTGAAGTCGGATACAACATAAACCTCCCAACTCAGAGGAAACTGAAAGCTTTTTCTTCCACAAACATAAACTTTTAGAGACTGATCAAATCATCTCAAAAATGACAAACAAGACTTTGTGGCAAAGATCCACCATGTTGATGTGCAGAAGATTAGTTATAGACAGAGGATTCCGTCGTCCAACAAAACAGTAGAACAGGATAAAGAGCGGCACTGTTGTCCCTCTCTGTGGGAGACCCCTGACGGTCATCAGTGGAAGAATGATGGCTTCCTCTACTGTCGATGAGCCAGCTTAATGTTAGTGATTAAAGCTTGTCAATAACATAAAAAGCAACGGCCAACCTTTTTCATCTCTTAAAGCCTCCAAGATCCTTGATGCCATTACATCACTGGAAACTAACTTGAAAGACATTACTTGACTTAAATGTAAAAACCTACATTTTTATGTTGTCTAGAGGTAAATGTGTTATTGATGGGTACATTTTTTCAAAAATCTAGAATCAATAATCCTGTTGTTTTATTCTGTTTTGCTTTAAAAATATATTTTAAATACTTTGTACTCAAAAGTAAAACTCCTTTGTTTCAAGTTGGAAAAAAATACAACAGAAAAAAAATACAATGGCCTCTGATGTTGTAATTCAAACATAGAAAGTTGAAAACTCCTGATCCTCCCTGAATTGACTATTCAGTGAGCTATGGATGCATAAGAAACATGGTTTCAGTTGCAGGAATACATTTTCAATTCTGTCAGGTTTTAATCTATTGAATCAATCAGAATTTTGGATTGATTTACAGTTTTTGGATACTTAGACCTACTGATATCATCAGTTTTAGCCAGTTCTGGTTTCTCTCTCAGTAGCATCATTTAAGAAAGAAGAACAGCATTTATTTTTAGCCTTCCTGCTGTGAGTGCTTTTTTATTATTTATATTAGGAGCAGATGCAACATCATGCACTGTGTATGTGAGCACCTTCTACAAACTTTTTTAAAAATTATTATTTTAAACCAAAGAGAAACAAGATGGAAGTTTTAAACCATTGTCTGCTTGTGTTATTTCTAAAGAATGTGGAACCTTAACAAAACTCAAAATCAAACTTATTCCATGGTAAATAAATCCCAAAAAATAATTAAAAAATAAATATTAAAAGTATACAGACACGTACCAGCATTTTCTTCCCTACCTGTCCGATCAGGCATGCCACAGAACAAACTCCACAGTAATTATGCAAACTTCTTAGTCAATTAGAGAGTTTCTGCATTAAATTCTGAGACAGATGGGTGTTTTCAGAATTGTTGAATAAAGAGAGACTAGATTTCCTAAAGGCCTCTTTATATTAAAAAATAAATGCATATATTATGGAACAAAACGCCCGGAAGAATTGTATACATAAAACTAGAAAAGCACTCGGAGGGCATAGAGCCCCGCCAAGCAGCTCATTCCCCGACATTTTTGTGACCTCCTTCACACCGGACCAATATAATCATTAGTCAGTGGTTATGATACGCCCCTTCTGTGAAATTTTGAGCAAAATCTACCCAACGCTTTTCGAGTTATTTTGAAAACAAACTAATGGCAATGAAAACATAACCTCCTTGGCAGAGGTAAAAATTAAGTTTGAAGTCATTTCAGGTTTGTTTTCTACAGATTGAATTGTTTTAGTCTGAATTTTATCACTTGTTTTTTATCTCGAAATACTGCATTTCCTGCACATGCTTCCCTGTAGGAATGCAAATATATCGGCATTAATATTAGTACCGGCCAATGTTTGCATTTTTAAGCATATTGGTGTTGGTCTGATGGGTAGATATTAACAACTGATATTAATTTCCATGTAGTTGCTGCTGTAGTTGTTTAAGGAGGGTTGATGTTTATTTGGTCATATGACAGATTTATGGATGCAGCTTAAGGTTGTAGATATTTAACTTAAGTAGAAAAGCAATGTCAGCACTGTGGTTGGTTTTAGTGTCCTATATTTTCTCTTTGTAGAAAAATATACGATATCAGTAAATATCGGTTATCAGCCATAATGCCAAACTTTATTTTAGATATATATTTATGAGATTACCATATCGGTCTATCCATACTTCAGGGATATCTCTTGTGTTTCTTAGGGGAGCAGATTAGAGCTCATTCAGTTTAAATAGGAGCTGGAGCGAAGGGGGACAAAGTGCTTTTGTATATGATAGAAAAGATAAAAAAAAAAAAGAAATTTGTAAGTAGCAAATACATTACTGAGAATATGAAGTCTTTTAAAAAAAACAGAGGATCAGAAGTACATACAACCAAAAAAGCTGTGATCATAATACTAAAAAAAATACATAATTAAATACATAAACCTGATAAATGAACTGGTTCTAAAGCTCACTGCAGGTAGTTCTTGATGTTTCTGTAGCTCAGAGGGTGCCCTTAAAGTGTAATCCACAAAAAAACCCTGCTTTTAAACCTCTGCATGAATATAAACCCTTAGAAGCAGTTGGTTGGTTATCTTTTTGCTTTTTCACTAAAGTCAGTGGGTTCTCATTGTGGTTAAACACAACATATATCTATTTTCATGTACTTCAGGCTGGTTCTTTCTCCTGACTAGTCTCCAGCTTGTACCAGCAGCAAGATAAAAATGAAGAGCCCCCCTCAGCATCTCTATCAGCAGGCTGAACCTCAGTAGAGTCACTTCTATGATTTTCCTCTAAAGGCCAAGTGCTGTGCTGTAATAAGGATGACTGTACTCTTAGTGCTCTTCCAGCTGTCTCACTCCTCTTCTTTTCCCCAATCACTTGGCCTGACCAAGAAGTGAACCCGTCACACAGGGCAAGGAATAAGACAGGAAGTTCACATCCCTGTTTTTTTTTCCATCATATTTTATTTAGAAACAGGGATTAAAGATTAAAATGTTTTATTTTTTGTGTGAGATGAACACTGCAGTTGGTTTAAAGACATCACAGGAAATGAATAATGATGCTCATTTACCTTTTTGAAAATAAAAAAGAAAAAACAGTTTTAGTCGCTTTAAGGCTTTTTAAAAAACATACAGTATGAGACAAACACAAAAAATAAATCAAAAACAAAAGAGTTATGGGTTTTTTTATGGCAGAGTTGCCTTTTTGGTTGCCTGGAAATCCAAAGCAAAGACTGTTTTAAAGCAACAATGTTTAGATAGGTGAAATCCTCAGAGATGTGAACAAAATACCCAATTTAATTTCCAATAGCTTCATGTTCCTGTGAGATCAAATAAACTCTCTCCATGCTAATTAATGCTGTGTTTGTTGCCACTCAGATCTGGGACTTGTGCTCCCACCTGAGTTAAGTGTGTCCTAGGCAGAGAAAACCAGTGGGATTTCATAATTGTTAAGGTGGTTACTGTTAATCGTAAAACAAGCCAATAACAACATATTTCTCTTAATTACATGAGACTAAATACATAAGGATAATGTTAATACAAATCATACATTATTATGTGTCCCAATTGTTTAATGCAATATAAAAGGTGAAAAGTAATTGCATATCATTTCTATTTGCAACCTTCATTGCAATATCTATAGGTAGCTGACATATGAGACATTAGACTCCAAGTTGCCTCAAGACATCCGACTTTTCATCTGTGTAGCAAGTTAGTTGTTGAGGCTGCATGACATCAGGAAAACATGCAATACGTGATTTTGTTAAATGTTTTGCTTACAGCTATTCGGAGTCCAGCTAATTGTTTCTCTGTCACGCTGGGAGCTTGTAGAAGTCAAGATAGGAGCCAGTCGGAGCAAAGATAATAAGCTAATTGATTGAGCTAACAGGTAGTAAATGTAGGTATTAGCTTCTCAGAGTAAAGTCTCTAAAAAAAAAAACAAAACAAAAAGCTTTCAAAACGAGTGCAAAGGAAACAATGGTATATGTGTGCCATGTATGGCTTCTAGTTGTAATTAGAAATAGTCATAACAATACAAATTTAGTGTAAATAAGGAGCTTTAATTGTGGGAAAAGAAGGAAAAAAAAGAGTTGTTTTTGGAATATACAGGACTTAAAACTTATGTTTAGGTTGAATTAAGAAAAGAGATAAAAGGAATCCAATTTCTTTTAACACAGACATATGGTTCTTAGTTTCAGCATTATGTTTTTTCATTTCTATCTAATCTGAGATTAAGTTTATCCAATGGTTTGGTTTTCGGTTCTCGAGGAATACTTTCTTAACAACAGAGAAATGAGTAGAGGATTCCTGAATATAAGGGGGGGGTGCAAGCCCCAAGAGAAAAAGCAGGATAAGATAAGATAATCCTTTATTTGTCCCACAGTGGGGAAATTGCAGATGTATGAATGTATAAATGACAGTTGTAGAACAGTTGTAACATTTCTGAAGGTTTTTTACCCATTAAAGCCAACTTTTCCAAAACAAGATCATATCAAACAAATTAATATCTGAACCACTGCAGTTCTGAATCCAATACACGGGGGTATTTAACTTCCTCAGGTAGGCTGCACTAAAATGCAAGGTTGGCTTCCTGCGCTGTGGATTGATTTTTTTTAACCCTTCTTTTCCTTGTAAGTCGAGTTGTGTTTGGTTAGATGTGAGTCGATGTAGACATGCATGTGTTTGTCAGGGTTCTGACCTGAATAAAATGTGAAGGCGAGCCAGCTGGGAGCTGGTGTTGGAATAAGCAGGATTGATGTGCTCACAGCAGACAACCTCAGATCCATCATCGGCCTGTCTAAATTGAGCACATGGGTTTATTCATTGTGGAGTGTACCTGCAGTATTGTGCCCTTTTACAGGTCTGAGCTGCACAGGAGGCAGAGAGAGCGCTGTGGCAACGCTCGCTGTTGCTAAGCAGAGCTGTACAAAGGGGGCTAATTTGGGTAAAAGCTGGAACACTGGAGTGTTTGAAAAGACTTTGTTGAATGCTGTGAATCAGACAGACCAGCTGTGCGTCTAGACAGTGTTTCTTACAGTAGCAACATAACAGGAGAGATGTAGCCCTTTTTTTTTCAACTTTTCTTGTAAGTGCACTCCTTTTTCTGGCTTTGTTTCTGGGCTTTCAAGGCATCTGGTAGGAAAACACCACCAATGTTATGTGTATGCAGACAGATGGACAGTCAGTCTGAGATGTTCTCTAAATAAAGCACTGAAAACAGAGAGAACTCCAAATGCAAACAACATTTTAAGAGAAAAGGCGAAAAGGGACCTTTCTCTTTTCTCCCTTCAAATCTTTTATTTCTTAATAATTCATTTGTGTAAATGGAAGAAACATTTTGACTGTGGTTTCTTGGAAGCATTTGGCGAGTGTTTTGACAAAGTTTCTGCTGCGCTTCCAAGTCTTGTCGTCTTGCCACAAAAATGTGATAACTGATGCTGGTTCAGAGTTTGAAATCTACTTCCATGCACCCATGTGGACACGGCAGCTTCAGCCAAAATGAAAAATTTGAAATGGCTTCAATAATTTATAGCTGTCGGAAAAGATAGCTGTGGCACGTTTCACATAGCTGGTAAAAGATTTGAGCTTTGAGTTGAAGAATTACTTTTAATGGTGTACATGCAAAGGTAATGTCTGCAAAAGATGTAGGTCATGTAAATTTCTTTACATTTCATTCTTAAAAAAAATACATTTTTTAAAATCTTTTAATGTGGCCATTTATACTTGTCCTGGCTTTGTTTTTTGGTTTTGTTAATTACATTTATACGCTGACCAGTTTATCACAATAGCAATAGGCAAAAAAGTAGAATATAAACCCAACTGCTGTTCTCAGTTTTGTAAATTTATAGGGAAAAAAATATTTATCTGCAACTTTTGGGGTGAGAGTTTTTTTTTTCAGTAATAATGTCTAAGCTTCCATCTCTGGCTAAGATGTTAAAAAAGCTGGTGATCCAGCAACTCCTTTTCAGCCCCACAAGATTTACAGTCTGGTTTTCAGAAACACCACTCCACAGAAAGGGCTTTACTCAAAGAACCCAGTGACATCCTGATGTCCACTGATCTCAGGCAGATATTCTGCATTAGTCCTGTCAGATCTTTCCAGTATCTTTGATACCATTGGTGTTGATAACAGACTGAGGGATCTAGTTCAATGCCTGAGTCTGGCATCTAAACCTATCCTGAAAAACCTATTCTTGACTAACTTTGTCCCTAAAACATCACAGAAATCAACTGCTTCAGAGCTGTTTCTCCCAACTCAAGATCTTGAAATTCCTTACAAATGTCTTTAAAAATGGGTCTAAGATGTTGATTCATCCTTTTGTTTCATCATGTTTAGACTAATGCAATAGGGTAATGTAATAGTCTGTTCACCTGCCTAAACACAAAGGACTTGGCTTTTCTGCAACTGTTACTAAACACTGCAACAAGGATTCTGACCCACATCAACTGAAAAGCCCACATTTCTCGATCTTTTAGTGTCCTAAAGAGCTCCTTGTAGTATATTGCATAAATCCTGATCTTGAGTAGTGCATAGGCGACACCTCTATATCTTTTATTTTATCCAGCTTTAAGCCTCAGCTCTTGACCATAGATCCTCCAAAAATCTAGTGATGGTCCCTCAAGTCATTTTTGGGACCTAAAGACAAAAATCCTTCTAAACCACCATTTCATTTACTATCACCGCTCTCAACCAAAGCTCAAAAAGAAAAACTGAGGACACTTTTACTGTCTGAGAAAGGTGCTTTGTAAAAAATGTGATAGATAGATAGATAGATAGATAGATAGATAGATAGATAGATAGATAGATAGATAGATAGATAGATAGAT
>JAUZNJ010039283.1:0-10788 GCA_034780135.1 Jordanella pulchra | reverse complement strand
CCACTAGTAAACCTGCAGATTGTGAGCGAAGTGCTCTGTTAGGAACATAAGGAACAATCAGATCTCCAATATAAGACAGAGCTTGGTTATTTAGGGCTTTATAAGTGAGAAGGAGGACACTTAAGATACCATTTAAGAAAATGATGAAGATACAAATGAAAAAAATAAGATACTTAAAAACTTTTAAGAAATGTTATCTTATTGACATCATTTAAATTAATTGAAAAATTCCCATTTGAAAGCAAGGCTCTCCAGAAGATCTGTTTTTTCTCTTGAATCATTTCCTGGATTAATCCCTGGGCTGAACCAGTAGTTTGAATGAGCCCTGAAAAAAGTATGAAACAATGTTTTCACATTAAAGACATTTCACAATTGTAAATAGGTTTTTTTTTCCTAAATATAGTATCCAATATCTGTAACTTTCTCTCAAGTCGTTAATTGTAGAAACAGGTTCGAACATTTTTTCTGAGTCACTGATCACTCTACTGTCCTTTGTCATCCTTGTCTGTGGTGTTTTGGTGTTACACAGGAGATGGATTATATCCATCTTAACAACTGTATTCTGAAATGACTGTTTACTAAAACTTGTATCCATTTACAGTGCTGTATATTATCTTAGTACTCAGTTGGGGCTCCCGTTCCATGAAATACTTTGAATTTACAGCTTGGGCGGTAAGTTATGTCAACCTTCCATGATGTCAAGAAAGCCCAGAAGACTAAAAAAAACATCCTTCTTCTTATATGCACTCATTAGTCTGCTATCTCTCATTTTCACAATAATAGCTGAGTTTGCTGACCAGCCCACACACTAATACATTAGTAATAAAGCAGGTTTGATACTTTTGGCAGGGAGAGCTTAGCCCTTCAGGAAAATAAAAATGGGATTTCCATGAAGCCTGTCAGAATAAAGAGCTCTAAACCTTTCTGATACATCGTTGTGGTAAATTTTAACTTAATTAGAGGGGGGTCCATACCAAAATATGACATTTCTCACTGTCATTATTGACCATGAAAACTTCCCTCTGGACCTCAAAGGTTTGGATTAATGGCCTTTTCTTTATTTTTTTTTATATTGTGGTACCTGGATTTTCAAATGAAATAAAAATTTATATTTAAAATAAAAAGGCTTATTTTGGATTGCTGAGTTGGAACTCATTCCTATTTCTCCTTAGCCAAAGCAAGACGCTAATGTGATGTTGCTTGTCCTCCATATCCTTTGTACGTCTATGTGCAGTACCAAATCCAGCTGCAGTCCACTCCCTTGAAGTCTCCACTAAGCGTATGAAAGGACTTTGCTTCACAATCCACAAAAGGCTGCAGTTATTTCTGTTGCCTTTGTACCTTACCACACATTTTTCTTCCACTAAACTTTCCATTCATATGCCTAGATAAAGCAGTCTGTGAATCACCAGTTGGTTCAATAATGACCTTTTGTGACTTACCCACTTGGTGGAGGATGTCAATAACGGTACTTTCCACTAGAATAATGCCATGTCAAAAGCCCTTCACAAAATAATCTATATAATATAAGAGTTTCACTTTTTGAAAAGAGTTTCTGATGCTTTTTTTATTGATATTGATAGTTTCAATAACACAGCTTGACTTTTTTTGTTTATAATGAAATGATATTTCTTACCAAATTTTGTTTTCGACTAGGAAGTAAACATCCCACTTTTTAAAAGCCCTACCCAAAAAGCATCCCAAGTCACTCCAAGTTTTGTTCTGAGGAAACAGGCTTTGGTCTATGCTTATTTTGTTAAAGTCTAATTTATTTTCACATGTTTTTCTATCTAGCATATTTACTGAATGTGCTGTGAATCTTGAATTGTTACAAGCCATTTACATGCAAAATGCTAATATGATGTTTCATGCCATCAGCAGGAGAAAACTGAAGTGTGAGTGCAAGTTTTACAACATTCAGAGGCAGAGAGAACCCCCAAAAGAGGTAGAGAACCTCATGTGGAAATAGATGAAAAGAATCCCGTGTGTGTTATTTCTTTTTTTTCTTTTTTTTTTTTTTTGATCCCTTAAGGTTGAGCCTGCTCAGTCGTCGTGAAAGGAGGGACAATTTGCACACACCATAAAGGACATTTATGTTCATCTCTGTGTCCCAGCAGAACTCCACTGCTCTTTGTTTTAATTGTCCATGAACAAGGCATTGTTCTGCAAGATCAGGGTTGGAGAAAAATTTTACTCAAACAGATCCATTGTTACAGAAACTGCATTATGGGCCCTTCATTATTTTTACTCTGATATAAAGAATATGTTATTTGAATTTACATAATTCTCCAAGCAGCTCCATAGCTGCCTCTATAAATAGCTTTATTTAACTTGAGTGCAGATTCAAATGACGGAAGAAGTCATAATCTCTCGTAATGCTGTAATTTTTTTCTTTTCTCATCCCAAATCCACTCTTTGTATACTTTTTATAGGGTTTATCATGCGTATCATAGTAATCCACATTTGATTACTGCTGACATACTAGCCACTGGAATCAGTTGTTGTCAATTTGCCATAATAATATTGTGCTACATACAACTTTTTGCTGACTTTGTTGTATATATATATCTGGTATATGTGACACTGGGTAGCTCCCATTTTTTAGGTATTTTCGGAAGATTGGCCATAAGGAGGTGTACTGCAGCTTCAGTCCATCTCACAAGCAAACATTGACTCCTTCACTACAATTTGCCCCGAAGTTTGGGTAAAAAAAATGTTTCACAAACTCTATGATTGCTTCTGCTTGGCTTGCATGGCTGCACCCGCGGACATCCAGTTGATCAACATCCCATCTCAAATGGAGGCAGGACTTTCAGTCTACCATGACTGACTCCAGCCTGATTACTTGAGGTGTAATGATTCTGCTTTGTTGCTTTTTTAGAGTCCACAGGGTTCCCCCGTCCTCAGACTGCATCACTGTTTTTGCCTGAGCAAGAAATCACATTTACAGGCATTAAGCCTGATCTTTTCCATTCGGAACAGAGGGACATGATTTATTAGCTGTAGGTTGATCCCAAAAGAATGATAACATGCATTAAAATGAACTTTTGTGTGGCCCCGTGAGCATGTAGAACAGCCACTCTTTCATCCAGTATGCTGGAAAGTTTGTGGTTTTAAAGTATTTCCGCAACTTAACGTTATTCTGCTGCTACAACAAGTTTATACTCTAGTACCACAGTCTCTTGCTTCTTGCCTCATAATATTAATAATACAAAGGCATCCTTAACACAGAAGCTATGCTTGTGTTAAAGCACAGCTAGATAGGCTACTGTCAAGGTCACCACAGTGCTGAACTGTTATCCCAGCCCATCCATCCCCCCATACCCTGCACACAATGAGAGGTAAAACAGCGGTCATTCCTGCAAAAGGTAAGTAAAGGCCTAGGTGCAATGGCTCATTTACCAAAAATATAAAATAAGCAAGCCATTGAAGGCCTCTCTAGGTTCTGCAGTGCATAACTTTTTAATACAACAGCAATGTGCCATATGCATTCTTTATAGTGTTAAGAGGAGTTTAGAGTACACCAGGGATGTGCGTTGGCTGACCCCTAACCTGCAAGGATAATGAGTGAGATTGATAGCACCAGGGGTAATGGACTGCTGAGGGTGATGGTATCACACATTTCAAGCTTGGTTGAGATGATACAGACACAGAAGAACAATTACAGATAAATGGTGTCATGTTACAAACAAGCAATGCAAAAGAGTGAATGATTGAGAAAAAGAAGGACAATTCTGCATGGTGCTAAAGATAATTTACCAAAAGTACATTTTAAAAAGTGTAAACAATTACCCTTATGAAAAAACAAACAAAAAAAGCATCCCTGTTTCAAGGATGAAGGTGTACAGCATTTTAAAGAGGGGTTAGGTAAAATTTGTAATCCATAGTCTCTCATATTTAACAGAACACTGTTCAGGCCTTTAAACCCATAAAATAATTCATTGGAGATTAATCTAGTGAGGTGACGAAGGCCAGCAGTTGCACAATTCCTCAGGCTAATAATACTAACAATCATTAGAAGTATTGAAGTTTTTTTTGTTACCAACTATATCTATTATCCAATAATTTTTAGATAGCTCTTGAAGAAGAGTAAGCCATATGTGATTATTGATTATAATACTAAAAAGAAAAGTTATTTTCACTGATAAATTTAGTGGACATCATCTGTAAGAGCTGCATCTGTTAGCATCTGTAATGTTGTGTCGAGGCAGTATGAGGTAAAAGAAAAGAAAGATCTATTCTTTCACTTCTTTTAAACAATCACATGCTGAGGAATTCATTTGTCTTGGTTTGGCTTTGTCTCGAAAGAGGCACAAAAGCAGGAGTCTCCTTTTGTTGCTTGAAATTGATGCTGTTAACAGCGTAATAAAAACGTCCAAAACTTGCGCTTCTGTTTGAGGAAAGAGCTCCTTTTGTTTCCCCCTGCAGAAGTGCTGGTACAGAGGAGATAACTGCAGTCTTATTTAGTAGCAGAATTAATATGTTGTGCACTTAGATTGGGGTGTGTTCTTCACTCTGACAATATCTCCAGTGTCACCATCAAAGCTTCTCAAAGAATTGCCCATGTCTTCATTCTCCTGACTGGTAACCACTGCAGCCAGTTAACTGAGAGCAAATTTATCTTGCTACAGGCTGTTTTGGTGATTAAAGATATTGCTCCCATTAGTTAAGATTCTCCACAGAGACAGAGTAACCCCATTTAACCATCATCAGCTGAGCTTGTTGATGATTACCTTAAACACAGTGATGAAACTGCAGGTTTTAACTGTACAACTAAAAACCACTACATCAAAAAAACTACAAACAGCAAAATAGCTTAACATAATTCAGACTCAATGGAGAGTACCTGTGTACTTCAGTTTTCAAAACTTCCTATATGCTCTGTACTTGAAGCTAGGAGTATCACTTCCAGACTTTCATCATTCCCCTTACCTGTATGACTTGAGACTCCATCTCAATTCTTCTCTGCCCCTAAAAGATTTTCTTTAAGTGCCCATTTAGTGTCATCTGTTGAGTTTGGGAAAACTACAACTAGACACAATGCTGTACAGCTTAATTGAACCAAAAGACTGTAAACATTTTTAAGCACAGCGGGGAAAATTACACTCTAGAGTCATTCCTGTTTATGTGTGTCTCCCTTTACATAAATGATTGTACCAGTCTGTTAAACTCTTGAAGATTGAGACCTCAGGGTAATGATTTTGAATAAAGACAGGAGGTGGGCTGGTCCACTGATGAACTATGAAGCTCCTGGAGCTAAAATTGCTAAAGAAAATGAAGATGATGGTAGGATTTTAGAGAACCCTCCTTAAAATGCCTCCACTTAACATCTCCAAAGACATTGTGTCAACAGAAGCACATGTCTGGTCTCTAGTGACCACCCCTTCTGGAGACCTTATATAGTTCTCATACATAAAACAGTAAGGAATACTGCCTAGAGACTTTGTTTTCTGTGGCAACTCAGAAAGTGGTACTTTTCACAGGAACCTTTTGGTCATCTTTTGCACAGCCATTACTAAATCTGTTTTGTTCCCAAACACCTATTGGTGGTTTGGCTCATCCACAAAACAGGATAAGTCGAAACTGCAATGAATTATTTCATCTGCACAGAATAATCGGAGCTGATCTTTCCATTCATTACCTGTACGAGTCTAGGGCCAAAAAAAGAACAAAAAAGATCTTTATCGCCCACATACTGTATCAGGGTCTTAGGCTGTTTAGACTTTTCCTTTCAGATTAGCACCACAGAGGGCTAATGGTGAAAACGGGACAACACAGAGAATTCTTTTTTCCCAGGTTGTCTCTCTGTTGAACATAATGCATTCCTCACAGCTGAGTTAGTTAGCTCCAGTACCCTGCTGGACACAGTAAGCCTTTAGCACTATTATTACCTGCCTTTCATCTCCTTTTTCTGTAAACCAAAAAATAAAGGTGTGCTCCATACTCAGGCTCACCTTTATATGCTGTAGTTTTTGTTGCATCTTGTCTTTACTGATCTCTAGAACCATTTATATCAACTGTGATTATTTTGGACTGTTTATTAAGATGAGACCAATAGCAAGCAAAGGTTAATTTGTTGATTTAGCAGACACGATTGTTGTAGCACTTTTTCTGTATTTTAATACTCTTTTAAATAGGATCCAATATTTCAACTAGATTTATCTGTATGAATACATTTGAAAGAAACAAAATAAAATCCATATTTCTGTCATCTCCAGTCTACTTTCCCCTACCAGGTGAGGAAATGTATTCCAAAGTATAATGTCCCCACAATGTTTCACTGTGGTTTCGAGGAGTAAGGTTGAGTTAAGAAATTATTTTGTTTAATTTAGGTCTCATCCAATCCCAGCAGCTTCTTCAATATGCCTTAATTTTTTCCAACATTAGTGGTTTATAAGAATTAGAAAAATTGGTTACCAGGCTGTAGACTTTAAGGGCATGATTTATAGCTAATTCAACTATTTGAATCAACTCTGCTTAAACGGGTGGTGGTGGTTATATTGCCTTTCAACAAAGTGTTTGTATCAAATCCTGAGCCAGAGTCGTTTTACATGTTTTCATGTTCTTCCTGTGTACACTTGGGATCTCTCAGGCTACTTTGGTTTCTTCTCTTATTCCTAAACTAAAACTTAGGTAATTGGGTAATCTAAAGTGTCTCTACAAATTAGTTTTTTTGTACGTCTAGTTTTCAGCTAGGACAAAAATTAAACACTCTTGCCCAGTTTAAGGATGTAAATTTTTTTTTTTTTTTTGAGCTTTTTACAGCACTAGTGGCTTGTTTTTCTGACAGTAGGCTGACAGGAAAGGGGGGATGAGAGAGGGGGAGAGACCTGCAGCAAAGGACCACAAGCCGGATTCAAACCTGGGTTGCCCGCGTCGAGGACTAAGGACTCCGTACATGGGTCATGCGTGCTAACCACTGCGCCACCTGCACGCCCCAAGGATGTAAAATTTAAATGCTGATTTTGAACATCCCAATCTCAATGCAACAATATTATATCAACACTTTCTTTCACTTGAGCTATGGATCTCAGTCCCTGCTCTAGTGTTTAAGACAGACTTTGTCACTAATTAGGCGATTTCTGATGGCAGTTGGTTATTGAGCCCCCATGGTGTACGTTTAAGTCTCTGACTGCCATGCAGGGGACCTGGAGTTGAATCCTGGTTGTGGCAGGAATGACATCTTTGCCAAGTCTGATTACGTGGGAAAATACTTGCTGTGGCAAATCCTTTATAAAAGAGCAGGAAAGGACACAAACCAATGTAAATTAGTTACACATTGTTTATGTTTTTCAGGGATAACAGTGTAAATAGGACTGAAGGACTATACAGTTCATGCACACCACACTTCAGAATTTAATTATAAAAAATGTTGCTAATCAAGGTGTTGGTCTTTTAGAAGAAGCTAAATAGAGTTAAGTTTATTGGTTTAATCTAACAAAATGTGAAAAAATTCAAGGAATATAAATACTTTCGAAATGTGCTTTAAAGTGGAAATAAAATGTTAAACCAACCAAACTTAATTTACTATTATCAATACCTATAAAAAAAACATGAAAAAAATGGTAAAAGAAAAAATGTAGCAGTTTTATAACTTTTGGGCAATAGTGCCACCATGTTATAGTGCTCTAAGCGATGGCATCACAGGGTTTGTTGATGCTTGAATACATTGGAAATACTAGAAATACCTCACAACAGTAAAACACTTAAGAAATTTGGGGTGATGGAAGATGAAGCTGAAAAGACATTCAAGTTCTTAAATCCCATTGCCTATATTTCTGAGCCTATTCGGGCTCGAGCCGTAGTAAGGATAGAAGAGGCAGCTGTGGAGTCTGTGCATAGCAGATGACTTTTGTGTTTGGCAAGCCAGCAGTCCTTCAGACAACCAGCTAAAATCCGAAGCTGCTCTGAGTGTTTATAATTTCACTGAGTTCTACTACCCGGCCAACACACTCTGAATGCAGGTCGTCATCAATCTCCCTTGATGAAAGGGTACGAAAACACGCTAAGCACCCAGAGCAGAGAAGGGTAACATTATGTTGGCAGGTACTAAGTTATCAACTATGCCCTTAACTTCAAAACAAATGGCCATCATTGGATATTAGTTATCCAACTTTATCCTTATTTGAGCCCCCTTAGAATACACATTTTATAACTCAAGCAGTGCAGCATCCTTAGCCACAAACTACCAAAGAGGACCCAAACCTCCAAAGAAATGACTTATTTCTTACCATAATTCCCTGTTTCCATGGCAGGCAGTCAGGTCATCCTAAGGTCTGTGCTCTCCCTCACCATTCTACAGGCTTTTTCTTGAAATGCGTTTACCAGTCGCTCCAATGTTTCCACTTGGAGGTCCGTCAGGGACAGCATGGCCACCTCCAAAACATCCATCTCTCGGCACAGAAATCTAAATGTGCAAACGTCAGTCATGCACAACTAGCAGCACAGTAAATTGTCCAGGTCAGCCTCCTGATAGCAGATAGACTCCATCACTATGGGCATTGGTGAACAGCAGCTCCAACAGGTAGAATTGCCAATCCACTCCATCCCCAACAAATGTACCGAAGTCATATTTTTCTACTGTACTGTAGCTGTTCCAGATAGTGTTATCTATCTGCAACCTATGATAGGCAATCGGTCTGCATATTTGCATTAACACAAGGTAGGGCAGATCATGAGGGAGTACAGATAGTCACAACACTGGCTCCACAGCTGCCTCTTCTGTCTTTAAAACTACTCGAATCACACACCCAATGGACTCCAAAGCATGAGCAATGGGATTTAGGCATTTGGGTGTCCTTTTAGCTTCGACTACCACCAAACCAAATTTTTAAAGCTGGAAGCTACAGAGCAAACCAACTCTGTGACATCACCGCTTGGAATACTACAACATGGCAACGCCCTTGCCAAAAAATGATAAAACAATGCTGCATTTTTTTATGTTCTGCTTATATTTTTCACATTTGTAATATAAACCTTGGGAATTTAGTTTGGTTAACCGTTTCAGTTGACTCTTTTTTATTTGCTTATAATATGACTTTTATTTACTAATTCTGTGAATAATCTTTTACACTTTCTTCTTTTATTTATTTTGCTTTTCCTCTTATTTCTATTCTTTGTTTTTTCCATTCTCTGACAAATGGCAATCTACCATGGCTGGATTACTGTGCTGTATCTGAAAACTAATGAGAGAAATTTCCCTCGAGAATCTTTATCTATTGCTCTTTCGAGAACACCTTGGGGACTCACTTTTCCTATCTGTCACTTACTCAAACGCACACACACACCCCGATCCACTGCGACACACCTCCAATCCCATCACTGATCTGCCCCTCCACTGTCTGCCCGTCATCCCCTCTTCACCCCTCCATCCCCTCATCCCTTCCTCCACCCCCACTTTCACTCATTGACACCCCTGTTTCCACTAACACTATCATGTAGCACAGCCATTTCACTTTTGCACTTTGCAATTAAAACTAGTAGAGAGGTGGAGGAAAAGAATATTTCATTTCTTCCAGCCCCACCTCCCCCCAACAGCAATGTTTCAATGTTCTCTCTTTTTTGTGGCAACATGTGTTAGAAATTCTGAGTTTATGAGAATGGCAGGCATGGAATTAATTAACAAAGGAAATCTCACCGAGGCTTTCAGCTGGAGTTGACAATTTAACCTTTTCTTTTTTGTTCAAACGATAACAGGTGGATGCCTTTTTGACACAATATTGCGATAAAAAGTGTTAGAAAGAAAACATTTCTTGAGCCACATGAAGCAGTCGGAAAACATCTTACTGTACATTCTACACTCCAAACATAGTCTTAATCAGAGAGGAGAATAGCCACTTGGTAAGTCCAACTCTTTGATTATGTGGTAATGCTATACTGGTTCCACTCTCTGCTGTGAATGTGTGTTCACATTGTGTGTCTCTGAGCAAGTCTGACATCTTAAATTTGTAAATAGTCTGGTGTTGACTAAGCATCGGTAGGAAAGGGATTCTCAAACAAAAGCATCAGAGATAATTCTGTCAAAAATATACAACGTATATTAAAATATTCCATTCCAAGACAAAAACAATGTTTTTTGGTTTTTTGATTTTAGTTCCCTCACTCAGGCTGAAGTCAATGTTTCCTAGAACAAGACACTAAATCTCAAATTTTGTTCCAGTCTGTACTTTGGCATAAGATTGTTTGTGGGATTTGCCTCTCGGCCTCAGCTTAAAACGCATATCCCCACAACAGCATACTAGTTAGTACCTTTACAGAGATCAGAATTTTTTAAGGGGCTAAGACCATCACAGGTTTTTACTGATTTGGGGGCACATCTGACTAAAACACCTTCCTCCGAAGATAGATTTGCGTCACAAATTGTTGTTCCGCCAACAGATTGTCTCAGCTTTGAATCTCTGCAGCTCTTCTTGTACAGAGCTGTTGAACCATATTTATCTGTTTAAAAGACTATTCATACACCTGTTAGCGTGGTTGTTTGGCACTAAAAAGCATTTCAAAACTATCATCTAGATTGAGAGAAGGTTTTTGATTAAGAGCAATGGCAATGGTACTAATAATATTAAGCATCTATAGCATTCGCAACAGTAACAATGGCCAGCCACCACTACCATTTTGGAACAGCAAGAAAATAGATGATGCTGTACAATTCAGTATTATTTATTTACTATACCTGTGTTTGTTTGTATCTCTTTATTTCTTGTAGGAATCTTTAACCCTTTACGGACGATGGGAGCGCCCGCGCTCCAAAATGCTTACATATTTTTAAATGCCGGTAGAATTCGAACC
>JAUZNJ010039282.1:0-10788 GCA_034780135.1 Jordanella pulchra | reverse complement strand
TGGCTGGCTGGCTGACTGACTGATTGACTGACTGACTGGCTGGCTGGCTGACTGATTGATGGACTGACGGACTGGCTGGCTGACTGACTGATTGACTGACTGGCTGGCTGGCTGACTGATTGATGGACTGACGGACTGGCTGGCTGGCTGACTGATTGATGGACTGACGGACTGACTGGCTGGCTGACTGACTGATTGACTGGCTGGCTGACTGATTGATGGACTGACAGACTGGCTGACTGATTGACAGACTGACTGGTTGACGGACTGACTGATTGACGGACTGACTGGCTGGCTGGCTGACTGATTGACTGGCTGACTGGCTGGCTGACTGATTGATGGACTGACTGACTGATTGACGGACTGACTGGCTGGCTGACTGATTGACTGGCTGGCTGACTGATTGACTGGCTGGCTGACTGATTGGCTGACTGACTGACTGACTGACTGATCAGTCTGGAAAAGAGGCGGAGCCTGATTTCAAAGGACCAGCAGTCGACTCTTAGTGCAGCTAATCGTTGGGACGTCTCATTTAGGACATCATTAAGACATCGCTCCGTTGTTGTGTTGCATTGTGGGTAATTCTGTTATAAACTGTAAAGTCCCGCCTCCTGTGCTGTGATTGGTCCGGTTAATGTGGCATCGATCAGTCTAGAATGTCTAGTTCTACATGAACAGCTGGTGCCTCCTGGTTCTGGTCTCACCTTTGGAATCTGGACGGTCCATCAGGTCCAGTACGTTTGTAGAAGCAGGACTTCTAGAAGCTGTAAATATCCTCCAGATGAGCTCTGCAATGAACAGCAGAGCAGTTTTTGTCTCTGAAGGTGAGTTTGGTTCTGATGGAGGGCCGACCCAGACATGGCTTCAGTTCTAGAACATCCTTCTACTTCCTGACTTTGGACTGAACGCGGCTGTTCTGCTGCCTCCTGGCCGTGGCTCGGTGTGCAGTGATTGTTTTTGTTTCTGGAACGGTTCCCGGCAGCGTGGTCTCACAGCAGGATGGACCCGGTGGGCCGGTGAGGAGAAAAGTTGCCCTTTAAGAAATTCCTGGAATTCTTCCTCCACTGACCTCTGATCGTCGGACGCTTTGACTTCACAGTTTTGTCAGAGTGGGATTATTGTTGGGTCCTTATTAATGGGATTAAAGGCAGAAACGGTCATAACAAGAACACAGAACCAGGCCCAGCCTGGAGGCTCGGACCGCCGCCCCAGAATCGGGTCATCTGCTGGGAAAGTTCACCATCTGATCTTTGACTTCCTGCTTCTTTTAGCTGCTCTTCAAAATGTGAGAGAGAGGTTAGAGCGACTGAGGGGTGAAGTTAGGAGACGAAAGGCGAGCAGGAACTGTGATTAGCTCCTGCATCCACTACATGGAGAACCTCAGGGAGGTGAAAACACCCGAGTATGAAGGAACTGCAGCATAAACCCAACCGGACATAAAACACATTGATCCTTTTGTTCATCTGTAGAAAGGGAGGGACATTCAGTGCAGTTCTTGGAGCTGATTGGCTCCCTGCTTCCCAGTTTTTAGCCAATCACAGCAGGAGTAGCAGATTTTCAAAACTAGAGGAGTTAATGATAAATCTGTTAGTAAACCGGTTCAGAAGGAACAAGCAAACAGCATCTGGAATCTCATCCTTTGCTCGTTGTTTTATGAGACTAGCAGCTATTCCTGCTCAAACCGCGGCGGCCATGTTAGCTTCAGCCTTCCCCTTCTGGTTGACGCGGTGATGTCACACGTATTACTTCATCTCATTGGTCTATAACGTTTCTGTTACTGGCCTAAAGCATCTGCTGGCTGCTGGAAAGATGTAGCTTCAGAAATGTGTGAGTTCATAAATCTCACATAATTCATTTACCTGCAAGGTCCCAAAGTAACCATGGTAACCACAAACTACTGCTCATAGCCCCCCCCTCACCGTCTCTCCTCGCCTCCTGATGATTTAACCCCCCCCCCGGGTTACTTTGGATATATTTCCAGCCTTTGGTTTATATTTAAATCATTGGTTATCATCTGTTAATAAAATGTGTTTCCTTCACTCTCCGTCTTTGTCGCTTTATTTTAGCTCCTTGCCTTTAAAGCTGCGCGGTTCTGCTGCCGTTCTCTCTGCTCTGTGTCGTACAGCTTTCCTCTGGCCTTTTCTCTCTTCAGGTTATTAAATCAGAAGGAGAATTGTGGATGATTTACTGTATTTCCTTGTAAGATGTGAGCCCATCATTCTTCCAGCCTACTCGACAGCTTCCTTCCAGTCTTCTGGGGCTTCTATTAGTCATTTAACACTCCATTTGGCCCTGGGACTGTTGCACTTGGTCACCAGCTCCACCGTAAAGCTCCCTGTTTATTTATTATTCTTTCCTGGAGATAGTAGCAGCGTCTGGAGTGTATTAATCCCTGTTTTCTGCTTGCTTTGGCCTCATGTCAGCAGAGAAACATCTGGAAGTGACGGCCGTGGCGGACTGCGTGCCTTTCCTCGGCGTGGACGACCTCAGGGAGGTTCTGACTGCAGTTCTTCACAGGAAGGCTTCCACAGTGCAGGACTGCCGTCCACTGAAAGTCACCCACTACCTGAAAGTAAAGGAGACGCCATCTTTGTTCTGTCTGTTGACGATCTGCGTCTCTGATTTAGACGTCGTTTCCCTCACAGGCCGAGGCCGTTCGACTGGCCCGTCAGCTGCCTTCTAATTTATGTCACAGAGACGTGGAGGAGCTGGTGGAGCGGATGGAGTGGCAGCTGGGCGGAACCATCCGGACCTGCATCCACGGACGGCCGTTTTTCCATCACCTGGTCGACGTTCCTTCTACCGAGGAGGACGCCGTGGCTCTGCTCAGGCCTCTGGAGCTCTGACTCTACCGGAGTCTGGTCTGCTGCCTGATGAGAGGAATGAACTTCAGGGTTCATCTTCATCGTCACACTGCAACAGACTTCTAACAAGATGTTACATTTCTATCAGGCTGGGCTTTGACTAGGCCGTTCCAGCTTCAACTGAAAGGCAGGTTTTATAAATAAACAAGTTAAAAACCTCTTCAATGTTTTTCTGCTTTAAATTTTCCATCTTTAACGTTTAACTTAGAAATGAATGAAAAGAAAAGACCCATTCAAAGTATTCAAACCCCCCCGGTTCTCCAGGTGACTCCTGCTCTGACCTTCCAGATCCTTCCTTTGCCGTCATGGACGCCGTCTGTTAGATGTTTGTTCAGGTTTCATCCCTCTTCAGCTTTATAGCGAACAATAAGTAACATCTACAGATGTTTGTGGCTCCATCTACCTTGATAAACCCCAGAGCATGATGCTGCCACCACCGTGTTTCTGGGTTGATGAAGCATTTAAAGTTGATCCTTCAGACGAACATTAATGATTCTCACATCTACTCCTCCTTCCTGCCCAGTTTGGACGAAGGTTCTGCTTTCCTGGTTGATTCGGATCAATTAAAATCAACCAGGACTGTCGACTGAGGCTTCAGCCAATCATCTAAGGGCTGTGGTCACTTTTCCAACCAACAGGTTTCATTGTTCAGAGCAAATGTTGATAAAGTTTCATTTCTTTCCAGGGGTGTGTAAACTTAAAATGGCTGTAAAGTTTTCCACCTGGTTTCAAGCAGCAGCTGCTCTCGGGTCGTGCTGATGTCTCCTTCCGTCTCACGTGGTGTTAAACGGGAACTTTTTGTTTATTTCTTTATGTCGAGATGTTAGCAGTTATTTTATTTAGTTTTATCATGACTGGGTGATGATGAGGAGTTTCATCTGTAAAAGTCTGGTTTTGTTCTAATGACAGAATAATCTGTGATGAGTTAAACAATCGTCAGAGGATGAGTTTCAGGGAGGATTGACAGGCTGTTTGCTAAAGTCCCTCCTGGACCAATGAACAGCAATAAAATCAGCCGGCCAGCTGCTGAACGCTGCCTGTCTTCACCCCTCCTGTGATTTATCCTCTCCGTCTGCGCTGCGCTTGCTTTTCCGTTTACAGATGAGGAATCGCCGGAGCTGACAGCCGCATCTGGGGATCCGGGACGTGATTAACGGCTGCGTACGGCCGCTGGACGCCGGTCCAGAGCGCCGCCCGCTCCAGGCCTGTTTACAGAAAGCTGCAGCATCCATGTTGGTAGGGAGGGGTCAGGTGGAGAGCAGGGGATGTAGCTTCAACCTCTGGGGACGCAGTGATGACAGTGATGAAGATGGAGAGCACCAGCTCTGAACACAGAGGGACGTGGAGGCGGATGTCAGGTATGTGTCAGAGAACCCGAACCTCCGGCGGAACAGGCTCCAGGTTGCATTCAGTGACGGCGGAGCAGCGAGCTGTTCTTTCCACGTCTCATCATCAGCAGATAAATCGGCTCCGCTGTCTGAACACAGATGATGTGAAACACAAAGTTCCTTCATTGCTGTTGGTTCTTCCAGAAACATGAAAACTGACGATTTAAAGCTTAAATCTGATCATCAAAGATCAGACATATAATAAATATATATAGCCAATAAAAGCTGCTCTGCAAAGGTTTTTATTCAATGTATGTTATTTCTTTTGATTGGAGCAGCTAAGTAAGACAATTTACCACCTAAGATGATTTAGGATTAAATAATAATTCTAAACACTTTTTCCTTTTTTGGATCATCTTATTTTCCGGCTCTAAAACATCCGTGTGATTTCTGGTTTTAGAGCCACCTAAACCATAAAGTCCTACAAGGTGGAATAAACCTGCAGCTTTTTAACAGCAGTCTCATTACTGGGAGCTTCATAACCGACCGGCTGTCGCTGGAAGCAGAAGATGCTTTTACAGACGGCCTCACATGGAGCTGAAGCTGCTTGGATCCATCCAGCAGGGAGGAGCTGGTTTCAATCTTCATCATGCAGCTCTAACAAACAGCAGAGTCATGTTTATGGGAAGGAGGGGTACCCAGAGAGAACCCAGGTTAGCATGAGGAGAAGAGACTATTGAAAACCATCACCTCCGTACAGCAACAGGTCTGTCAGCTGCAGCCTTCTGTTTCTATAGAAACGATTTCAGTAGCAGGAAGATCTACGGTGCTGCGGATGAAAGGAGGAATATCAGTGTCATAATAATCATTCAATACAGAAGATACAGATGTACGATAAAGAAATGATTGAAAAATGGTCGGACTGCAAACTCTAAGTAGTTTTTTATCTGGATTTAAAGCTCAGGTTTCAGAGCTTTTCCAGTTATTCTGGAGTTTATTCCAGATTAGAGGATCAGAAAATCATCATGTTTGCTTCTGGTTCTTTGGACTAATTTAGATCCAGAAGACCTGAGAGGAATCTGTGAGTTCCCCGTTAAACCATGGAAGCATCTCACCAGAGGATTACATGAACGTGGAAACGTGCTGCACAGAGAACAACATGATGATGATGATGATGATGAGCTCCTTAGTAGACGTGAATCTTTCTTTAGTATCACTGCATCGTTCTGCATCATCATCTCACATCTACTGACGTCTAGATTGTGTCGCTGGTTTTTCACAGGCTGAAGCTTCGTTTGCAGAACTAATGCAACAAAACTGGGTTTGATTTCTGTCAAGATGTCCCATCAGAAAAACAGCTGACTTTTGTAAACTGGAGACTCTGTGGTTTGGAAAGTTTTCTGCTGTGAAATGCAACTTGTGAATTTATCTAACAGAAGACGTCAAGAAGAGAAATGTTTCGCCTGTTCAGCAGCACTTTGGTCGGATTCCTCCCAATAATTCATCAAAATGAGACCCAGTTATTAAAGCAGTTCAGTCCTTTTCAGTGGGACCAGCTCAGGGAGGCAGGATGCAGGCAGGACTCACCACTAGATGGCCCCAGTGAGCATCTGAAGCTTATATCAGGCTTTGAAAAACAAATAATATTGCAGCTTATTTTATCCAAAGAGCTTTGAAGCTTCAACCAATCATTAGACGCGTCCGTATCGTAGATATGAGTGAAAGCAAGGAGCTCTCAGCCTGCGGCCATCAAGGGCTTCAGGTAAAGGAAATGAAACAAAGTTTGGTCAAAGAAAAACAGAAATGCTGTTTCTGATATAAATGTGTCAGTAATGGACGTACCTGAACTAGAATCAAGGTCAGTGAACGCAGCATGGTGGTTAGTGACTCAGCATGAGAGGAGTAGATGGATAAATGTCATGGCGACTGAAAAACGATGGATGCTGAATGTCGAGAAATCCTCAAACAAAAGGTAAAAGCAAAGCTTTGTGTTTAGTTGTTGGGGAGGCTGGTAGTGATGGAAAAATCCAACCTGGAGGAAACCTGTTAAACTGGAGGCGTTCAGAGGGCAGCTGGTTGCTATGACAAACTTACTGCTCAACAATCAGAGAAAACGTCATCAGGTCGTCACATTAGCTCAGTGGGTTTACTGATTATAAACACAAACTCTGCACACCCTGGTTTGTTTTATATTATATTATATAAAACTATGTTTTGAAAGTGAAATGTTAATATTTTGCAAAAGAAAATATAATATTAAAGCTGAAGACATTCAATTATAACTGGATTCATTAGGATTTCCAGTGAGTGTGGCCCTCAGACTCAACGTAAGCCGACTGGCCCCTGAGAGACTAAATGTCCCCCACTCTTCATGTGGGCTATAAGCCTGATGGTCCTGTTTACTTTATCTGATCCAACAGTTTTTTTTGTTCGTTTATTAGTCACATTCCTGTTCTTTCTTCTCAAGGACCAAAATAACTGGAGAATAGAAATCTGTCTGAACCCAAACATCCCAGCTGGCTGCTGTTTGCTGCCATTATCTGCTGACATCAGACTAATCCACCAACCTCACATCTTCTGCAGCTCAACATGTCAATGGGTTCACTGAACTCCAGTGGTCTCCTCTTTATGACAAACCTGCAGTGAATGTTTGATGCCATCGTGTCTCGTGGACCAGAATTGGACGAATGGTTCTGTCACCATGTTGGATCTAGTCCATGAAGGAATCTGATGGGTCCAACCAGTGGATGGTGAGAATTCATAAAACTGAAACAGATTTCTTCTTCTTCTTCCCAAAGATGATGCAAAATCCTGTTTAGTTGATCTAGTTTCATATTTCCAAACAGAAGCAGGTGGTCTGAGAACTCGGTACAACCGCTTCTTCCAGCAGATCCAAAAATAGAGCTGGAAAGGTGTTAAATATAGTTCATGTGATTTTATTTCAGATTTGATGAGTCTGTTAAAGTCTTTGGTTACTTCTGGGCTATAAGATCGCTGTATAAGTGGCCCAGCTGCTGACGGTGACCCGTGGCTCTGCACATTAAGGTAGTAACAGGAGAACAGAAATCTGTCTTGATGACGTTTGTGAAATGAAGATGAGACATTTTGCATGCTTTAAAAACTGCTCCTTTCCTAACCTACCTCCTGTGGGAGAAATCATTAGCAAACGCCTCATTTCAACAGCAGAAACTGAACGAAAACACCTGGTTTGGAAGACAGGTGGCAAACGAACGGCTAGCTGACCTTTTAAAGAACCTGGTCACACGGTAAAAAGATGATCCTCAACTAATCCTCCCCAATTACTCTGATATGTTCCTTGGGTGCTGAAGGCAGTGCAAACATGCTGCTTCTCCCATTTATGAGCAGCACCTATCCACGGGTGACGAGTCTCCACCAATAGTTCGAGTGGGTTTGGAGAGCTGAGTCAGGAGTGGGGCAGGAGTCTTCACTGGCATTCATTTTATTCCCAGAAACACTTTGCAGAGTTCGGGTCCTGCAGCAATGCCCAAGCCATCTGGGAGTTCTCTCAGCAGAGGCCACATAAACCTCAACATGTGCTGCGGTTTGACCTTTCACAGCACCAACTATAATATTATCATAAGCTGAGCGGTCAGGTTGCACTTCTCCCTGCGGTGGGATTCAGTATCCATATGTAGTGATGATAAGTGAAAACCTTCCCTGGATGTTTGTATCCCATGTGACTCTCAACACTTACTGCAGAAAAGTTTTCACCCTCTTACAGGTTTCTTCTGTTTATGCTTTTGTAACAATTCAGAAAATCACTCAACTACAACCTGAGAATGTAAAGAAACTGAAAACGCACCAAATCATTTCCTGACCAAAGAAAATTACAAGGTGATAAAATGATCCACACATGGAGAAAATGTGGAAGAGCAGCGGACTTAGCTAAACTACTCAAAGAACTCATCAATGATTGATCCAGGAGGTCGTAGAGACTAACATCGAAGCCTCTCTGACTCTGACTGAAAACCAGAACCACAGCTGACCAAAAAAAGCCCTTCTCAAATTTACCAGAAGACATCTTGAAGATCCCTTGTGTGATTTTAGTCCTATGGAAGGAGAATGATTCCTAAAGCTAAATGATTCCTAAAGCTACTGTGCAAAGCAAAAATTAGTCAAACCTCCACAGTGATTGTTTTCGTTGTTTTTCTGGTTACATAAATTATAGTTGGGCAGCTGTATTCTGGAATTTATCTGTAACTGCAATCTTATTTGGATTCATTCACTGATGATGTCATAGAAGGTCCAAATGCCAGCGTCAACCGACGCCAATTGGTCATCGCAGTCTGATCGATGTTCCTCATATCTTTGTATTTTGATAACTGTCCTGCAGTTTTGTTAATTTAATGAAAACAATAAATATAAAAAAAGAAAAAACCTCCACAGTGATTTACAAAACTTGTTGCCAACTGTTGCAAATGGTTGAAGGCAACTGTTGTTGCCAACAGAGGAACAGCAGCCAGCTTGTTGGTTAAAGGGGGTGAATACATTTTCATGGCAATGTTTGGGTTGTTGGTTCAGCCTTGTTGCGACCAACAAGATTAGGATGAACTAAATGACTTGATAATATATCAATACTGACACCTTTTATTTTCAAAACCTCTCCACTGAAAACCTTCTAGCAAAACTGGAAAACAGGCTTTAGATAATAGATTGATGTCTCCAGGAAGCAGCATGGCCATAAATTAACACCGTCAAGGATTTGCCCAACGTTGTTGATGAAATTACAGCACAAATCTGTGAAGCATTTAATGCAGCCAGGGATAATATAACAACTATCTGTCAAAAGTGGAGGGGGGGCACTTGGCACTAATTGGAGGAAAGGAATTATGAGCACTAGCTGGCACAGGGTGACTCTCCAGCTTGGAGCATGCCTATGCTCATTCCAAAGGTGCCACCACGGCTTTTGGACAGAAATGAACCTCAAGAGGCTGTTGTAACTCTGTGGTTCGTGAACCGCTGTTGTTATTTTTTAAAATGTCCGACAGACAGAAAATGCCTAAAAAAACCTTGGAAATTCTGCAAAAGTAAATACAGCATGCTCACCGGTATCTGATCATTGAATAAAAGCCTTGAAAGGTCTGCCAGGCAGAATCTGAACTTGGAACATGTGTCAGACAAAGGTTCACTTACCTTCTGAGGTTTAAGGTTAGTGTGGAGTTCAGGGCTTCCGCTGCAGATGATTTTTCCAGGAGCTGTGACCCAATGGGTGCAGTGCCACTACAGAGGGCATTCCTGCTGCTCCAGTGGCACTGGATCCAGTGGTGGACACCAGTGGAGTAGAAGCTGTCTAGTGAAGAGTGTGATCCTGCTAGGAAGAGGTCACTTTATGCTTGAAGCCATACTGGGAGCTAACAGAACAGACAAAGACTCCTTTTAGAAAACCAAAGTAAAGGTCCTGCTGCTATGACTTTAATGACTGGGAATGAGCACAAGCATTATGCTTTAAGAGCTTTGCAGTTGTTGGAAGATCCAAAGCGTTATTGTATCCCCCAATCTGTCTGTGGTGTTTATGGGCCGATCTGAAGCTCCGGTGTTGAAGAAGAGGACGTCTTGTTGCTTTGGGGGCTGCATCATACCAGTTGGGACAGAGAGGGGGGTGCGTGGCTTAAAAAGTTTGGTAACCGCTGATCGAGTGTATTATTCTGCACTCCTAGGCTATCTTTACGAACTGACCGGTTTTCATGGTTGCAGGTCGTGGTCCTTCGGGAGGGGGAGCTCATCCAGAGGAGGGCTGAGTGAGGATAGTTTGGGTAAAGACCTAATCTGAGAGAAACTTTTTACCGCTCCTCAGTTGTTCCAGGTTGTTTCACACAAAATGTTCTCACAGGTAAACAGCCTGATACTTCCTGCTTTTCTAAGCTGCTTGTCCTTCACCTGAATACCTGCTCTAAATACTGTAAGATGTAGAGTCAAAGTGCTTTGAATCGGACCAAGTGACCATCAGTGACCTTTATCTTATTAAGGAGCTTTACTTGATCAGGTTTTCTTTTAAAATCCTTATTGTTCTGTTTCAACTTTTAGAAGTTAGCGATTGCAATAAACTAAAAGTCTGTTTCCAAGTTAAATTTCTACTCAGTGTTTTAGAAAAAATGAATCATAAAATTGAAACCAGTGGGGGGGGTTCACTCTGTAAAAATGTTAATTTCTTGAAGAGAACTTAAAAAGATTCATGCTCCATAGTTGAGATTTCTGTCACTTTTACACAACAGGAACCTGGTCCAATAACGGGGTCTCCAGCTGCCTTGGAAAACTCCCTAACATCCTTCTTCCCGTTCTCTCACTCGGACTTCCTCACCTGTCAGAGGTGGAATGTTTCTGGCGGAGACGGTCCTCCAGGGTCCGACTCATGACAGATGTAACGACGCTCAGAGAAAATGTTTACCAGCAGCTGCCGTCTGCTCCAAACAACAAGCTGCTGCGGCTCAGGAGTCAGGAGGGTGTGCTGGGCCAGGCCGGGCCGGGCCGGGCCTTTACCGGGCCGGGCTTCTACCGGGCCGGACCTTTACCGGGCCGGGCCTTTACCGGGCCGGGCCTCTACCGGGCCGGGCCTCGACCGGGCCGGGCCGGGCCGG
>JAUZNJ010039281.1:0-10789 GCA_034780135.1 Jordanella pulchra | reverse complement strand
ATATATGTTGTGCAATTTTACCAGCAGATTATGTTCTATTAATATCTGGAACAGGAAACTTAATTAATATAATAATATAATTAATGAGTGTCATTCAAATCCAAAGTAAGAACAAATAATGATTGCTAGTTTAATGATTATAACTGACAATTTGCTCAATTATCAGGTATTATTACTGGCTTACCTCTGTGACAGGACATTTTGAAATGTTAAAATCCAAGTTCTCTCCACCATCAGTAAATGTCAATAACTTGGTTTATAAATTAAGCAGTTATTAATCATTAACTACAAGGAAAATATTTGCCTCTGTCTATTTAAGTTGTTAACTCAAGAAAGTAGGCTCTTCTCTTCTAGACAACCACCCACTGTTGTATAAATAAACACAAAGCACAACAAATAAAACAAAAGGTGCGCTTTATTGACACTGATAATCATTATCATAGTATTATTATGTTTAAAAACTATACAAACACTACAAGCTGCTAGAATAAACACAGAATACACAAAAGAATCAGTAAAGAATAAAGGAGTTCAAATGAGTTCTTGAGGCAAAGTCTTTGATAATCCATCAGTCCATCAGATTAGCATCAGATTATAAATGATATGCAGCTGGCCTTTCGTAACATTTGAATCAATCAAGTTCGACTGAATTCAATAATGAAAAATTACCAATAAAAAAATGCAATTGATGTGTCATCATTAAGGTGTTTAGACAGAGTTTATTATCATTTTGTATACACACTGTGCATTCATAACGAAATTTCATTGCACACAGCTTACAACAATGTAATGAGATGTTTATGACAACAAGTGCTGATGTGAAGAATAACAAGCTTCTATATATGAGGAACACAATGCTTCTATTGCTACAGAGACTGATAGCTTAGCGGCAGACACAGCTCATCCACAGCTAGCAACGGCCAGCCAATAGGTCACAAACAAGCTACTGCAATGGGGGTCATTCTTATACGTTATCAAGCTACCTTACATAGAACGGCCAAGTTGCCTTCCATAAGATGGCCGACACGCAGATGCATTCGAGTGATAGAGTGTATACAAAGCGAACTTGGACTGAAGAAACGCACAAAAGAAAACTTTATGAAGACAGGAAGGATTTAACATCAAAAACCGACAAATTTGAATGTTTGTTATAAACCTCAGCAATAATAGTTCAGGAGATCATTTTTAATAAACAGATCAGCATCTAATTATTTATTCTAGTCTTTCAGGCAAGATATGCACTAAAATAATAGAAAGATCCTTAACTTGTTGCTGTCCAGCAAGAGGGGGGAAAAGGATGGCTGTATCAAAGCTGCCATTCAGGAAACTTAGTCAGTCCAATACAGCACAGGTGATATTGTGGAATCGTAAACTTTTGGGGCACTTATGGAGATTTTAGGAGATGCACTCACACTGCTTTTAGGTAAGTGGGGTTCTGCAGCAGCTCACGGGCAGCAGAGACAGGCAGTCACACAGCATGGAAGGTTCATGTGAGTCAGAACCACTCCAGCAGAAGGACACACTGGACACAAGTCATCTGGAAATCAGGTGCTATTTTAGTAATTTGACCGGCGGAGATTTAAAAACTCCTCATCTGTGGATAAATGGGAGGTACCAGATAGGTTGAGCTGGGTGTTCAACTCAGAGCTTTTTCAAAGAAGGAATGCAGCCCTTTTCACAGCAAAAATGGACCACGGTTCCAGAGATTGCACCACGCCTAATGTGGAACATAGCTGAGTGTTAGTTCTCTCCTTGCATCAGACAGAGGTCCGCGGCAAAAAAAAGAGAAGGATGTGATAACAGGGTCTGCATCAAAACACTTTAGTAATCTGATGTCACCCAGTAAAAAAATATTTCTGATCCATAACATATAGTAGTCCAGCACCAACTTCTGTATATATTTTCTGTTTCTGTGGATAAACAGTGTGTGCACTACTTTAAAGATGAAGAGGTAAAGGCTGAGACTTGTGGGGAGCTTATTGATAGATGGTTCTAATAGATATTTAACTGACAATTGTGTAGTTTGACATACTAAAGAAATCTTTTAATATCTGTAAGTCCTTCCCAAATCAAATTAAACTGGATTTAGATGCTGCCCTTCTCCAGCACACTGGCATCAAGTAAATGGCTTATCAAGAGGCCTTTGACAAAATTTATATTATGCTGAAGAAGTAATTGTTTGAATGCTGCTAATACATAACATGTCAGCTATGTTTTTGCAATTGGCTTCAGCTTGCTTAAGCCACTTTTTTTTTAGGAAATCAATGAGGCAGTTTTGTTTTCTTCTATTTCATACCATTTCAGCATGTTCTGCTTTCAACTTATGCTTGTTTTTGCCATTTTCCAGCTTACAGTTTAGCATGCAAGCATTCACACTGCATTTTCACATGAAATGTGACTTTTTCTAGTTCAATTCTTTTATTCTGATTTGTTGAAACAGGAGTTACTAAAAAATGTAGGGCAGTAGCTCTCCTGGCCCAGGGTCGGAGACCCCTCCTTCTAAGGTAATAAAAAATTTAAAAACTGTATGAATTATAAAGGGAATACTAATAGATTTTATTTTAAAGGTATTTTAAAAAGGCCTATTGAAATTTGAAACTTTGAAACCAAAACTTTGAAACTTTTTAACATACAAGTTGCTGTTTTCTAAAAGAGCTTGAACACCATCCTCTATTATAGTAGCAGCACTTTTCAAACTGAGGTTGTTTCAATTGTTTTATATTACACATTTACACATAATTCATAAGAATATACAATTAAATTAACCTCCTCTTTCACATTCTTCAACACTTTTTAGGAAAAAATATTTAAAATAGAAAATCTCTTCGTGCCCAAAGGGATATTTAAATAGTTGGCAAATCTATGAGAGTTTATTATTAACTGACATCACTTTCCATGTCTTTAACTTAACATTAGAATTTTACCCCTTCATTATAAGAAGATTTTCAACATTGTCAAAGCAATTTTCAGTCCTCAATCATTTCTTCATTTGTTCTTAATCCTTCTGTAATGAGAACAGATGGAGACCATGTGAGGAGGATGATTGGAGGTCAAAACATTGCTTCCGTGGTTACTGTCTCCCAGGTAACTGGCTCAGTACCTCTTCTTGTGTGTCCCTCTACATAACCTCCTGTTCTCTTCCCCAAGTTTTTTTTTTTTTGTATTGTTAGGGCTTCTCTGTAGAATATATTTTTAATAGTTTATTTCTGTTTGCCTGGTAACAGAATTGAACAGCTTATTGTTGTTGACATTGGTCCTCCTTATTTCTATTCAGGTCTGAGCAACAAGACTTGTATTTTACAAATACAAGTCTTATGCCTAGTTTTTTTCTCCCCACATTTCCTTCTGATTTCTGCTGAGATTCAGCTTGCCTCATTTCCAAAATGTCCTTTTCATGATTTCCCATTTCCATAAAAATAAAATCATTTTTTAAGTATAACATAACTAACCGAAACCATATTTTAACAAGAAACTTCAAAATCCTACAATTTTTTGTTATGAAAATAAGTTATGTTATTGTTCTGTTTGGTTGTCTTTTTTTCAGGTGAAAATAATTTAAGCTTAGCAGCCTGCGTTTTTTTGGATTTGTAAATCTGTTATTGTTAAAAAATACATTTCAACTCAGAACACCTGAAAGATTGCCATGCTCAACAAAGACTGAAAAAAAAAATACTAAACATATTTGGATTGAAAGAATAATGATTTTGCAGAATTATTTCTAAAATGTACACAAGAATCTGACCTCTTCAGAGAAGTCAGGCATATTTTGTTTGCCAGTCATTTTAGTAATGTCCTTGGTAAGGGTTAATCAAGCTGAACACTAGACAATTTCGGTAACAACCCAATTTTCTAGTGTATATTGTATTTTAAAGCAAATGAGTTGGAAATAATAGTATTTTGTTGCTTTCAAGTCTCAATGGGGGAATTTTATCAGCTAACAAAGTGTGTCCATTATGAAAAAGTAATTTCTGATAATAGTGTCTAAAGTACAAGTACACAACTTAAAAAAAAAAAAAATACTCACCACCAGTGTGGTTTTAAATGAGTTTAAGATTGGCCAGGCTTTTAAAACCAACCGCTTCGGATGTTATCATCCTTAGAATGGCGATTATCAGTGGTTATCAGCCCCATTGAATGACCTCAGTTGGTCCCTGCTCTGCCTGCTAGCAGGCTGTTTCAACCATTCTATCGGTGATAACAGCCGCTTGTCGCTAATAGAACCTTTTTTTGAAAACCTTTATAATTTATCTGCGAATTTTAACAGGATATTAAGAATTTACTAAAAAGTTAATGTAGTGTAGTGCTATGTCGGAACCAGGATTTGAACCCTCTATCTTGGGTGGGAAAGGCATATGCCCAAACCACTGCACTATCTAGCCACTTCCTTAATCAGATGCCCTAAACCTGACCTAAGTTGACCAATGTTAGCGACAAACGGCTGTTATCACCAATGGAATGGTTGAACCAGCCTGCTAGCAGGCAGAGCAGGGACCAACTGAAGCCATTCAATGGGGCTGATAACCACTGATAATCGCCATTCTATAGGATGATAACATCCGAACCCGCTGTTAAAACATAATATCCGCTAACCAGATTTTCTGAATCTGAAGAAAACATATAAGACACAAAAGACTAACAAAATGGCTGACATCCCGTGCTTCAAGGTTTCACTTACACAAAGAAAAAGATATGGCTCTGCATTCAGTGCACTTTAATAAAAGATTGAAGGAATTAACAGCTTTTAGTGTCTCTATGCATGTAAATCCCAACAGACAAGTTGCATTGAGAATGTGAAAATATATGTTATTTCCTTATAGTCAGTGTAACTGTTCTGTTCAACAGAAGAGGTGCTCATTCTGTTTAAAAAAAACATTCAGCAGGCTGAAGTTTTATTAAAGGCATGTTTGCAGCCAGCAAAGGAACGCCTGCCAATCTCTTGTCGTTAGAATTCACTGGCAGCATATGATGGGGCCATATGGGCTATTAACAAACCCAACCTCCCTGTAGATGGAGGGAGGGAAGGGGTAAGGAGGGACTGTGACCCAGCCATATGGATGAGAATGATGTAAAACTGAAGAGAGACAGAGGAAGGGATGGATTTGGCAAACTCCCATGAATAGTTAGAATGTCATGTTAGCATTAATTATACATGCATAGATGCATACATGAATAAGAGGGTTGGATACATGAATGAAAGAATGCAAAGGTATGAGACATGAGGTGAGAAAAAACAGAGAGAGGAGAAGGAGGAAGGAGGAGGAAGGTCTTCAGGTGGTGTGATGCCCCCCCGTTGAAGCCGGTTAATTAGCTCTACAGCTGATGGAGTTCCACACTATGCTCCACAGGAAGATTTCAGGATCACATAATATCCGGCTTAAGTGACTGAACAGAGAAGAAATTTAAAGCAGTTTTGAAAACGAAAATTTTAAAATCCAGTATAAAATATTACCAATAATTATATTTTATATTCTTTAAAGCACAAAAGACAAAATCATGGGTTAGCTGGAAGTTACATCTTTAACTTTGAATTTAACAGCCTTGTCTTTTTGATATTGTTTGAACTTCAACCAGAAGCTGCTGTCAAAAAAAAGGTGATGACCAGACGGTGACTCACCAGCACTCAAGGACAAACTCTCTCCAAATAAATTATCATCCTTGTTGCTAACCACTCACTGTGCCAATTAAAGGTTATTCTGACAACATGTGCTCCCTTTACAGCAGGTTGTTAATTAAGCCTGACAGCAGTAAGCTTGCTTAAAGACAAGTAAAGTACAGTCTGGAACATGGATAAAATGTATAATATTTATTGTGAAATTTTAACTCTTGAAAAGGTTAAAATACAGAAGCAGTTGTTCAAATTCAGCCAGATGAACTGAAATTATAAACAGAGAGCTGCAAATTAATCTTTTTAACCTCATGTACTTCATCTTAACCCACTTAAACTATGGAAGTAAAAGTCTCATTAGAATAAAACTTTTTTAGGCTTTGAAACTATAACATCAGCTGTGTTCCTTGTGCAATTATCTGTGTAATTATATATTTGACTTGTCTTACTTTAAATTTAGTGACAAGTTGGCAAAAATGTGCCTAACAAATTACAACAGCCGAAATGTCAGCTGTTAAAATTGCCTGTAGAAGCATAACTACAGAAATGTGTCTATTAAACAAATACAACTGTAGCATTTTACCTTAAAATTTTGCCAACCATAATTCCACTGTAGAATTTGCATGCAAATTCCAAAACTTTCATGCAAATGTTCTGACTTATGATCACTCAAGCCAAACCAATCAGCATTAGCTTCAGTATTTTATTACATGCTAAAACCCATTTCCACAAGTTTTTAAAACTCAACCTATGTCATCAACAGTAGGATTACACACTAGGACATTTACTAAGAAGTCAACTAAATTAAGTTGAGTCGACTTACATCTGAACACTCAAAAGTTGCATACCCTGAAATTAGTAGAGAACACACTTCAGTTTCCAATGAAAGCTGGATTTGACCCACCTGCTTTGACGAGGACATATTGGCCATTTCTCAATATGTGTACTTGTGCGTTCTCATGAACTCGTGTGCTTGTGAAATGTCATCAGCCACGGGCCAAGTACTATTTCAATACAAAAGAACACAACACCGAAAATGGACAAAATTCCCGGATGTTGTTCTAGCTCCTCCCTCTTTACCGAGCATGCATCAGAGCTGACTTGTTGCGTTCTAAGGCTGACGGTCTTCCCGGCATGCACCGGAGCAACAGCAGCAGCTTCTGTGGCAATACTAACAGAGCTCAGAGTATTAAGCTAAAAGTTCATTTTTCTGTTGCTGTTGTTTCACAAAAGTATGTTTTAAGATCATTTGAGGCGAGAATATTACACTTTTAAGCTTCACTATATGGCCCATTTTCTGATTTAGTGCGTAATTTTAGAAAATGTTCCAATATTGAGAAAACCGTGTTGACCAGCGGAGCTCCGAGGCTACCTGTAGCCATGGCTAACGTTAGCCCGTCTGCAGCAGCACTCTCTCGGCAAAGCTGTGTGTGAAGTATTGGTCGCTCAGGTGGCGTTTTTTTTTTTTTATTTGGCAAAAGGTCCATTTTATATGTGTTTATCTGACTATGTTGATCATCATTCCCCCCCAGCAAAGGTTTATTAAAGAACTTAAGGTGACTGGAGTGCCCGAGCGGCGGGGTCCAGGACGCACCGGCTGGTGCTGAGACAGCAATCACTGAGGGAGGAAAACAGGATGGTGAGTTCAAGCGCTGTGGGAATGGAGAGCACTGGCTGAAAATGAGCGGGTTCCTTACGTGAATTGAAGGGTGAAACCTCTGGGGGGTAGACTGGATGATCCGGGTATAATCCTTCTTTGTGATCCGAAGTGGAGGAGCGTTGTGGGAACGGACAGGCAGAGCCAGACCAGACGGAGAGCCAGAGGAGATCAGTGGATTTGTCAGATGGGAACGAGCCAAGGATACAGAGAGACGAGGGACTGTCTGGAACAAGGAAGCGGGCAACCAGTGGGTAACACTCACGGCGTCACGAGGATGGAGAGTCACAGAGAAAGCTAGGAGCAGACGGCAATCCAGGCTTCCGGAAGTTCCTGAAGGCAACGAGGAGAAAGACACAAGGGGATTAGTTTCCAGCAGAAACTAACAATGAGGTGATCACTAGAGAAGCTTAACACTCAGGAGGCTTAGTGATACCAAAGTTGGCATAACACTCAGCGCCGACCATCCTACTGGAAACTCCTCTTATACACCAGCTGATAGGGCTTGATTGATGACAGCTGCGCGGCAACCATCACACCGCGCTCCAACCTGGAACGGTGCCACCTAGTGGAGGAAAGGGGCGACAGCAAGCCAGGAGCAAATGCTCCCAAACAAACAGGAGAACCCGGAATCATGACAGTTAATTTAGTGTCAGCCTGCAGTTAAATGTCTTCAGTGATGATCTGGATGTAATGCAGGGTTACAAAGGACCCAGAATTCAAGCCAGACACAAAGGGAAAAGCTGAATAGTTTACTTATGTGTGCAACAGCAGCAGGATAAACAGTGATCGTCAGAGACAGCAACTGGATCTTCTCAGTGTGGCTTGGGGGAAAACACAGAACAGAGAAGCAGAAGCCGGTTAGTGTGTGACGTCACTGTTGGAAGCAAAGAGGGAGCTGGACCTGTTAAGGTAAGAACGATGGCCTGTTCTCTTGAAGACTGCTCTTATGGTGGTGGGGGAGAGCAGAGGGAAGAGAACCATATGGGTTTGGATCTGGCAGGATTACTCTGGAGGACAGGCCAGTAATCAAGGTCGGGGACAGAGAGAGGGTCAGAGCCGGTTGGTCAGATGTCAGAGAGGAATCCAGAGCAGAATCCAGAGACGGGGTCAGAGAGCAGAAAACAGGGTAATCCAACAGCGCAAACTGGTCAGACGGGGATTCATGCAGGCTCAGAGAAACAGGAGGCAAAATGGATCAAGATCAGGCAGGCAGGCAGACACACAGGAAAAGGTTATGTTGGACAAAACTCACCAAAGCTAGTAATAATCTGGCATCAGTTTCTGGTCTAAGGAAGCCTAATAAGAGCAGGGAAAAAGGTGGATCTGATGAGTTTTATGAGGAGCAGAGCAGGGGAGCCTGGTGGAGATGATAGATTTGTTTAGACCGCAATGGTGCACTGGATAATAGTATAATATTTTTATATATTTCTACCAGTGCACATTTTTGTAGTATTATTGTATGTATTGTTAAATAAGGGTTAATTTTGTAGATTAGGAAAAAATAGCTGAAACCCTGAATAATCAATATTTGTGGACAGCTTTTTTTATTTCTATACTTTTTTATTTGATGTTGTTATACGTGTTGACAAACCTACAGCAAAGCTATTGGGAGGTTATGGTTTTTAAATTATACACTTAGTAATTACATGGATCATTTCTGCTGTAAAATGCTGCAGTGATTTTCTGGGCATCTGGGGAAATAAAGAAAATGACAAGAGGTCAGAGAGGGACTAACAAATAATTAATTTTAGGTTAATGAGGCCATGTTCTTGAGCTTCCTCCGACTTATACTGTGATTGTTTGTGTGATTTACTTAAACTAAACTATGTAAAATAAGGGGCCAAAAAATGAATGTAATGTTTTTCACATACAGTTTGAGATCAGTGAATTTGTCTGCAGAATATAATGAAACAAGTGTCTGTGGTGCATCCGAGCATTGGAGCCTCCGTGGAGAAACGTGTCACGAGCAGCAGCCAGGATCATCCGTCAGACGAAGAGATTGATGGAGGGATGGTGTCAGAGATGAATTGTCCACCATCTGGACTGTTAACATGTCAGCCCACAGATAAAAGAAGCAGTAAAAGATATGTTGCTGAGGCTTTTTGTTTGGTACATTTTCAGTCCAGCTGCATTAAAATGTTTTTGCTTATAAGAAACACTTAGATTACATAGACGATGAAGTTATTTTTTTCAGTGTGAATTAGAATTTGACCAACTTGAGGTGTGTTAAAAAGTTGGAGTTTGTGTTCTTTAGAGAAAAGGAAAGAGATATTCAGACATGTGGAGGAAACGTGGCATTTTCTTCTATGTGATGACAGGATTTGGCTGAAAGAAAAAAAATAAAGGAGCAACCAAAAAAAAACTTAATGAAAATCATGTGGTTTCATATAGACAGGATGAGCTGCTCTTTTCCTCAATACATATCCATGAAAGCGTGCATTAAATTTTGTTGGAGAGTGGTAGTGTATTATTGGTTTTGATTGTATAACAGTGTAGAAGGCTTATCCTATATGTTATCGCACTGTTCTCAACAACAGTGAAGTAAACGTAGCTATAGATGAATGCAATAAGTGTTCTGCAGCGCTTTCCATGCTTTTAAACAGCTGTTATGCTAGATGTATGAAAGTGTTAAACGTCTATATGCCAGAGATATACTTAAGGAGAATTATTTTAAGTTCTAGGGCTGGATATTTTAGAAGACTATCTTAAAGGATCCACAGGCTATGAGAATAAGTTTGTTTCTCCAACTATCGTTTTAAATCCTAAGTTCTAAACCTTAGATGATTTTTCATCTATTTATTATTTATTCAATTTCTTTGAGAAGGAGTAAAAAGCAGGGTTTTTCCTTGTGATGTCAAGAAATGTTAATAGAGCTCAAAAGAAGCAAGTAGAAGTTTCAGAACTTATACAAATCTACCCCCAGTTATGATATTAATATCACATTTGACATGTTACCTCTTTGGAAAAAAGTTTACATATAAAAAAGAATGAACCACAAATATACAATTTGTGTGTGTAATGCAGTTTATAAAAAATGTAACACAAGAAGTAAATTCCTGAACACCACTAGGTTGTCAGTGTGTTTATGAATGCATCAATGACTGTAGTGTGGACCATTTTGTGTCCTTGGATTTGATAAAACACTATATAAGTACAGGCCATGTACCATTTTACCATATTTACTTATCAAGGTCTTGTCTTTCATCCTGTCCACTGCATCACAATTACCTGTATTATGTTTTTGTATTTTAAAAAGCATGGAGTTAGCTCCTTTACTTCCAAATCTCAGTCTTTTTTTATTAATCTTTCTTCTCTTTCTTATAGTTATCATTTATTTTGTCTTTTAGTTCCTATGAAATCATCTACTTCTTTTTCCATCTCACTTTTTGCCATTCTCTTTCCTCAGTTTTTATTAATACTATCCCTTCTTCTTGATCTACATATACACTATAGAGTTCCTTTTCTAGTTGATTGGATTGCAGCTTTTTGTGTTACATAGCACCAGGAGTGGAAAGCAACTACTC
>JAUZNJ010039280.1:0-10789 GCA_034780135.1 Jordanella pulchra | reverse complement strand
TCTATAAGCGATCAGGTTAGATATGTTTCTTTCATAAAACTAAAGTGTAGCATTTTCCCTTTTATTTTTTTAACCACTTTAGCAGCTTTTCTTTACATTTTGCTGCTTTTCCCACACAATCCCCTTCCCTCGCTCTCAGTACTCCTTTGTAACCCCCCCATACCAGGCTGTGCAGTGATTCAGCAGAACGCAGGCTGAGCGTGGGTTTGCAGATCCACCGTCTGTCTGCCCATCAGCCAGCTTTCCATTAGCTCCTGCAGAGCAGGGCTGTTGCTATAAAGTGAACCGAACCCAATTGCACACAGAAGAGTACATTTAAAAACTAAATTCTCTTTGTGAGATTTAGAACTGGAGCCAAGGAGCACTTGCACATACAGGAATGAATGAACGTTTGACAATAAAAGTGGACAAAATCAAACATTCAGGGCTTAAAACATGAATATTTAGTTACATCTTCCGGGTTTCTGGGTTCACTCTCAAGTTTCGAATGTTGAATAACAAATCTGAGTCCAAAAAATTTAACACTCAACAGAAAGAGAGGGAAGAATGACGGATCAGTCAGCACAGGTCGGATTAAAGCAGCGTGAAGATTAGCAAGTGAAGACTTGATTAGACTCCCACTGGCTGATGATCTGCCTCAGCAGTTTCCAGAAACAGGAATCATTGCAGCAAAAGGGATGAATGACATCATCATAATGTCGACTGTCGTTGGGGGAAGGGCCTCCGTAGGTCACACAGGTCAAATATTGAAGGAGGCCATGGCTTTCTTTCATCACTCAGTTGGCTTAGTAGCTTAGCGATAACGTCAGAGGTTACCATAATGAAACGGAGGCGAGTGCATGACACAGCAGTGGAAGTGGGCCAACCGGGGCTTAGGTTACAATTCGTGGCTAATGCTGATGTGCGAGGCTGTAAACCAAACACTGTCAGTTTTTAAACAGAAGGCCACATCCACTCCATCTGTGGTCGGCACAAGTCGCTGCGGTCGCTTGAATAGAGGGTGTGGACAATAATGAAAAAAAGGACGGAGTGCTGAGGTCTGCCTTCGACACCCCGAAATTTTGCAAGATGAATGAAAGACTCAACCTATGCAAGAGGTTCTTATATGGGGGTGTGAGACTCAGAAATGGCTTGTGGCTGCCTCTGGTGGTTTGCCACATAACAGGAGTAATAGCATGTTTGCACAAGCCTGGGTGCCAGGGTGAGACTAAATGTCTAATTTAGGTCACTTGCTATAAAAGTTTTAAAGCCCAGGTCTGCGCAGACCCCAGACTGGCAGCCCGGGTTGCCATAAATGTGGCCTCTGTCGGCTCTTATGTCAACACATTCAATCTTGAACTGGCCTGCCGCCACTAATTGTGCTAAATAAGCGTTTAACTCCTGCAGTGAAATCATCACCTTGTGACGTTTTGAGAAGCGTACGCTCGTGACTCCTGTCCGCATGTGTTTAGCTTTGCTTTTTAATTTGAGTTTTTCTTAAGAGGTGCAACTCCAGATGGCAGCACACTTAATTTTCACCCTCTATAAAAGTGGCCCCAAAGAAATGCTTTGAAGCCGCGGCCTGCAAATGACTGACATTACACCTCTGGGTGACTTTGTATGGGGGCAGGGGGGCGATTGGTAATGGGTCTTATAATCTGTTTGTGTCTGTAATTTGTGAAGTCCCAAGACTAATTACCAAGCATTTTGCACAGGAAAAAAAAAGAATTTTTTTTCCCCCATTGATAACAGTAATTATGTGTAAATTAAGTTTCAGCAAGACTGAACCAAAGTTTTTGGTGGTGTAGCTTTTTTTTTTTCTTATATTTTCAGAAAATTACAGTAGCGGAAAGTTTTAGGCCACATTTGTTTTAGTGTTTGGTTGCAAAATGTTTTAGAAGTGACAATGGCTTTCATTGTAAGCCTCGCTTCCAAGCTGATGAATGACTCCCATTTTCTTTGTGTGTCTTTCTTTCCAAACACAATATCCCGATGATGTGTCACAGAGCCAGTAGAAACCAAAGTGCCCCTATATGGAGATCACATCAACAGTCGGAAGGTGTACGCAGTGAACCGAGCCAAGGAACGCAAGAAGTATCAAGCAAAGCTTGGGTCGACCAACAACAGAGAGCCATCGCAACCTAGCCAGGACAAAATGGAGCCGGAATTTGTAAGTTTTGTGGAAATGCAAAATTTTATCCATTGTTGCAAATTTGCTTTGCATGTTTTGGCTGAATCTGCTAATTTAACCTTCGGGTTGAAGCAGACAGTAATGTAGAGCTTAGAGAAGCACTGTTGCTAAAGTGGTTAAGGAGGCGATCTTACATGAAACAATTGAAAAAGTGTAGATTTAGAAGAATTACCAATAATATTTGGTCTTATCATCCAATCTTTTTGTGCAGGGGCCTTGCAAAAGAAAACTTGATACTCTCATTCATAACATGAAGGACACCTCTCGGGTCTTGACTATTTCTTTGTATGTACCCAACTGTGACAAAAAGGGATTCTTCAAGCGCAAGCAGGTTCAGATGCATCCTTCAGTGCTCTAAAAATTCCTTCAATTACCCCAAAAAAGTCAGCCACCTGTTTAACCATCCTTTCTGCCTTGCAGTGTAAGCCCTCTCGTGGACGGAAACGGGGTATTTGCTGGTGCGTGGACCGCTTCGGCAATAAAATCCCAGGTATCACATCTCCCCGTGGTGAACTGCAGTGCAAAGACCTGGACAGCATCAACAACAGCAACGAGTGAAAGTGAAGTGCCCGCAGGGAGCCTGTTTTCTACTTCTTAAACCCTGCCAATCAAGCTAGCACACTTATTGACTGACAATCAGGAGAATATGGCACAAACACTTTTTGTTGTTAATTGTGATGGACTTTGTTGTCTGCTGTAAAGGAGAGGCAAACTTTATACCCTATATCAAAGAGAAATATATATACATAGTTTATCTTTCTGGTTTTAAAGTCTGTTGCAATATATATATATATATTTTTCAGTTATGAAAAGAAGACAACACATATTTCAAATGTGGCTATCTGTCAATATTTTCCATTTAGTTTTGATGCTGTTGAACAGGGAAGGTGTCCCTCAACTAGAAGACATTTCATTCAGTCGTGTAAAGTTTAGTAACCTTTCGTTGTGCAGTTTAGAGATGTTGGGAGAAGGAAGCCATAAATTCTATTTTCCAACAAATACCAAAAACAACATGCAAACAGAGATTATAAAGATGGTACTTCAGGAAAGGTTTTAACTTCTTTTAGAGAAACATAATAAACATAATCTCACTTTAACCATAGAGTAAAACGTTATGATTATTCTTTCTTTTCCCTAATTCATGACATTAATCAAAGAACAAATACATTCAGTGCAAAGCTACATATTGTTTAGTTTGATAGATTTTTAGAATTTAGTTGGAATTCACTTTTTTCTTTTGCAAAGTCATCTCGTGGCGTTATAACATATACATGAACTTTGAAGAGCAGACACCGTTAGCTAACGACAATTTCAACCTGTCAGTCATTTCCGTTAAGATAATTACTGTGATTGTTGAAGAATTTTAACATAAATCGCTTTAAGGACTTTGAAAGAGTAATATTTGAATAGCTGGAACTATGTCATATTTTTCCTTTCAAAATTTCAAAGCAGAATCTAAACTAGCAACCTCTTCTTTTAGCTTAGCACAAACAAAGCTAATACAAACTTACTGCCTTACTCATTATCAAGCAGCCCAATGAGAATTAAATACCTTTTAAATAGTACAACACAATGTTTATCTGACTGCCTGTAAATATTTTCATATGAATTTTTTCTCAAGGGACCAAGCTAAGGTTAGATAATTTTGACATTAGAGTAGCATCAATAGCATTAGCATCAGTTTTTAACTCATGACTTAATGTTCCTCATTTCATCTTAGAGGGAAAAAAAATCCTTTGATTTTTATGTCTGTCTTAATTCATATTTGGAAATACCTTGAAACTGAAAAATGAAATGCCTAAATTTCTTTTGATTCATCTAAATAGAGAAGCACCTAGCATTAGCTGCTAATTAATTTCCTTTAAGTAGATTTTTGTGAGTATTTGCTTAATGATTTTAACAAGAAAATCAAAAAGTGTTGTTATCGACAGCTTTAACACTGCAAAAACTAAAATCTATGTAAGTCAATGTTTCATCATCCCTTTTATTTAGAAGGTAAGTAAGACAATATGTCAGGTGAATATGATTATATGTAAAATAAAAAAAAAACACTATCATTATTTTATTTCTAGTGCATGACACCTGCTTAAATGAAGGGCAAATGAACCTATTTAAAGAAATCTTTACCTAGATCATTTTTTTTTTGCACTGAAGGTTTTGGTACGTCCAAACTCCTGTATAGTTTTATACGGGAATATAGATTCCAACACTGAGGCTACAGGCAGTCATCGTTTGAATGTCTTCAACATTCAGTCTTTCTGTAGCCCTGATTTATACTTACATATTTTCAAACAAGCATTTATTAGAAGCAGTGTGCTCTTTATAACTTTAGAAACAAGCTAATTACTAAAACAAACCATGTTATTTAAATTTTTGAGTAAAAAACTAGGCACAAACAAAACAGTACCTTTATTTAGACCATTCAAAGAATATATTGAATTAAATATGTTTAGCTGCAATGTTCTTGGTATGTTATTAATGTCTAATGTAAATATCAGTCTTTCTGTTTGACTGAGAGATAAAAAAGGGAAGGAATAGCAGTAAACCTACAAAGAAATTTACAGCATTACATTAGATGTTATTAATAAAAGGGAACTGCATGGGTCAATGCACTAAACACAAGTGCTCCGTGATATTGTTAAGGTCACAAAAGAGGAAGAGGAACTATGGTAGATAGGATGGGCAGATATGAGATAATTAGACAATATGTCTCAAATATACCATGAGGGAAACATTTGATTTGTATTTTTTTATGTAGTAGAACTGTGTTAATGCAACGCAAGTTAAAATACTTTGATTGTTAGCCTAAGGGTCGCTAGTTTTATCCGCAGCCTTGGTATCATGGATGGCTCTAGACGTGGCCAACTGAAGCAGTGCCCTGTATTAAAAGCATAATACTAAATGAAATGTATAAAAAATAAATGATGGTATGCCCTGGTACAGAAACAACTGACAGGTCGTTTGAACCAATTTCTTTTTTTATTACAGTTTTATTTTAATGCTCCAAAAATTAATTTGTTGCACTTTTAGCTTTTGTTGTTTTGAAATTAGGGCTGAAACAATTTATCATGATTAACCGGTTATTGAAATAATTGTCAACTAATTATTTTAGAGACTCTGAAACATGCCTTTAACTGACAGAGAAACCCATTAGTTATACCAAAATTCCCCCCAAAAAACAACAAAAAAAAACAAATATTTTAAATTTAAAATGAAAAAAAAACTTTTTGATGTGTCAATATGCTCTATCCAGGACTTTTCAAGTGGAAGTTTTTGTTTCACGTGGTGTAGTTCTGTAAAAAAAAAATCTTAATCTTTTATTAATCGATTAATAAAAGAGATCAAACAATTGGTAAAATAATCATCAGTTCCCAGCAGTCACTTGACGCTGATGTAACATTGTTGGATTTACATTAAATCCTTTCTCAATTGAAAATTAGTGCCCAACGTTGAGCAGATGTTGGATATTAGTTACTAGCAACACAACTTGAAACTAACTTAATGATGTCAGATTGATGTTAAAAACTTTACATTTAACTGACATTAGCTTTTGACGTCGTACCAAGGTTGACTTTTGGTTGTCTGACTTTGATACGACGTTGAAAACCCATATCCAACCAAGAACCGACATTTAATCCAACGCAGTGTCTCTGCTGAGTTGCAGTCCTAATTGAAATATGATTACTGTTTTTATCTGTTATATGTGGGGTTTTCAGAGCTAAAAATGGCTTCTTTGTTCACTCAATATTCCAAACAACCACTGTCCCCCATTTTTTGTTTCATTCTTTTGTTCTGTGCTCTCAAGAAAAAAAGAACAATGTCCCCACCGATACATTTTATCCACCACTGTCATCATGTTATATTTCTCGCCAAGTTAAAACAACATGTAGACTACTTCCTAACCTTCCCTTTAGGACCGGTTAGGCCTCAATTTTAGGCTACAGATTATTTCTAATACTCACTGTGACCTCATGCTCTTTAGTTGGTTGCTAGAATTTTTTTTTTGTGCCACCAACAAAGTGTAGGTCTTTTGGAAATAAGCAAAACGGACAAAACCTCAGTCATATAAAGCTCATTTTACTGTTAAACTTAGAATTCCTTCTATTTCAGGTTCTCAGAACTTCGTTTGCTGTTTCTAAATGTATGTATTGAATGTTTGCATGCTCATGAGTGTGTTTGTGTGTCTTTTCAACTTAAAAAAAAAAACAACAAAAAAAGGTGGCTCACATCGTACATTGTACATTTCGCATCAGAACTCGCACACAAATTGTATGCAAAGGCCCCGTCTTTCCACATGGGGGGTCTTTAATGCCATTGCACATGCAAATCGGCACGCCGACATCAACTTGCTCGCAGGGTTCACCAGGTCCTTTATCCCATAGAGGGAAAGGTCACAGAGTTTTTACGTAAATGAAGTGCCTTCTGCCCCAGACTGCTTTGAATCTAGATTTGCATGTCGGCCATTTGTGTTGTTCAATGAGGCTGGCCTGAGCAAAAAAAAAAAAAAGAAAAGAATAAAAAAGGAAATCAGTTAAAGGTGTGGATGTGATTTGCTCACATTTATTATGATCTTTCGGTCAAGTGCTGCTAAGTGTGTAATGACAAATGACAGGAATAATGTGTTCTGTGCGTCCAGTTTTGTTAAAAAAAAAACCCCTTGTTTTTAATGTTAAAACCATCATGTTTAATATAGTTTTAGCTATGTAGATACAGTAATGCCTCCACTGGTGGCACACCAGCCTATTCTTCCTGATAAAATGTATCCTCCATTGTAGTCAGTTCAAGCTCATGTAAACCCAGAACAGTAACTTCAAGAACACCACAGAAACTAACGTTTAATGTGAATTTTATAGTGGAATATTAATCACACCTGCAGTTGATATACTGTTTGTTTTTTTAACTATTCAAATAAACATGTACTCTCCAAAAAAAAGGAAAACGGCTGTTAGCTCCTTGTTTTTAATTGTCCAAATTCCTTGTTGATGCTAAAATGTTAATGGTGTGTTGTGATAAATACAACAACAAAAATACGGTAAACTCTGCTCTTATTAAGGAATAATCAAGCTCCATCTTATATCAGAAATCTGATTGTTCCTTATGTTCCTAACTAAGCACTTCACTCTCAATCTGCAGGTTTATTAGTGGTTCCTAGAATTTCTAAAAGTAGAATGGGAGGCAGACACCTTATCTACTCTTAAGGCTAGGCTTAAAACTTTCCTTTCTGATAAAGCTAATAGTTAGAGTTGCTCAGTTTATCCTGAGTTATTGCTATAGTTATGCTGCTATAGGTTTGACTTCTGGAGGACAAAGGGATCACTTTTCATCATTCTATCTGCTTTATTCTTTATTGCAGTATTTATCAGTTCAACCCCTAAATTTTTGTTCTCTCTGCTTTTGCCTGTCAGAATAATGTTATAGATATGTGTAATTTAGTGTTGAGTCATTCGACATGACGTTACAGATATTTGTAATTTAGTTTTTGACTAATCAGAATGGTGTAAAGTTTCTTAAATCAAGTCATGCTAGTTAAATTAACACAACAACAAATAACATTAGAATAACTTTTTAGATATCTGTAATGTTTATTCAAGATTAATAAACTTACTGATTAAATTTTAAATGGCTTGCCATACTTTAAGGTCTTACTTCCAGTGCCTACCGCAATTATTGGCACCCCTGTTTAAGTTGTGGTCGAGGACTTAAAAAATAGATCCTTTTCTTTTAAATAACAAAGAACCCAAATCCAAAAAAAATATTGTGAAATCATCATGAAATCATGTGTCCCACAATTATTGGCACCCCTAACAATTCCACTAAAAAAAATGTAAATATTTCCTTTAAATGTATTTTTCTGTAGTTGCTAAAGTTGGTTAGAGTATCTAGGAACTTTTAATTAGTAATTCATGACTTCCTGTTTCCCTGGGGTATAAACATGACGTGACGCATCGGCCTAATTCTCTTACCAATTAGTCAGCATGGCAAAGACGAGAGAAAACACACAATTCAAGTAAGGTAGATGTGCGTCGACCTTCATAAGTCAGGCAATGGTTTCAAGAAAATAGCCACTCACCTTAACTTCCCTGTATCTACAGTCAGAAGAATCATTAAGAAGTTTAAAACAACTGGAACAGTGACAAACAAGGCTGGAAGAGCTCCTAAGTTTATCGTACCACAACACACAGTGAGGAGGGCGGTAAGAGAAGTAAAAAAAGTCATATGCTTACTGTCACAGAATTGCAACAAAGAGAGGAATCTTTGGGTCACAACGTCTCCAAAACAACCATCGTTAGCTCTCTACATGCCAACGAGCTGTTTGGAAGGCATGCAAAGAAAAAGCCTTTTCTCACCAACAATCACAAACGTAAACATCTAGAGTTTGCTAAACGGTACTGGGACTTCAACTGGGATCGTGTGCTTTGGTCAGATGATTGAGCTTTTTGGCAACAAACGCTCTAAGTGGGTGTGGCATAAAACAAAAAGATGAGTATGCCGAAAAGCACCTCATGCCCACTATGAAATATGGTGGAGGATCTGTAATGCTGTGGGCCTGTTTCTCTTCCAAAGCCCCTGGGAACCTTGTTAGGGTGCATGGCATCAAGAACGCTTTGAAATACCAGGAGATTTTAAATGAAAACCCAATGGCCTCTGCCAAAAAGCTGAAGATGGGTCGTCATTGGGTCTTTCAGCAGGATAATGATCCGAAACATGTGGCAATATTTACACAAAAAATGGTTCAGCAGTCAAGAAATCAAGGTCCTCCCATGGCCATCTCAGTCCCCAGACCTCAATCTAATCAAAAACCTGTGGGTTGAGCTAAAGAGGAGGGGACCCAGGACACTGGATGATCTAGAAAGATTGTGCAAAGAAGAATGGTCAAAGATCCCTCTCTGTGTTCTTCAAGCTTGTGAAATGTTATAGGAGGAGATTAAGTGCTGTCTTATTGGCAAAAGGGGGCTGTACAAAGAATTAACATCAGGGGTGCCAATAATTGTGGGACACATGGTTTCATGTTTTTTATTTTCTACATGTGTGATTTTATTTTTACCACCAAAGTAATGTACTTAAATGAAAGGTTGGATTTTTCTCCTTTTTTTTCATTTGGGTTCTTTGTTGTTTAAAAGAAAAGGAGAACTTTTTAAAGTCCTCAACCACATCTTAAACAGGGGTGCCAATAATTGGGCACTGTATAACTTTTACTTGTTTTTTTGTTGATCAAATACTAGGTTGTGATTGTTCCTCTTTATGTAGCTAGTATCATTTAAAAATAATAGTAGGAGGATTTTTTTTAACCTAAAAAAATTACGTTTATGTATTAGTCCTGTTCATTTAGGGTCAATACATAGTAACAGCAGACTGGTGGGGAGATTCCACAATGTACCATGGTCACAAAATATGGTGTAACTACAGACATTTTATGACCGAAAAAAAACACTGTGTGCTCCATGAGCGCTACGACACAGCAGGTCTCCAGGCTGCTGCCATACCTGTCTTAGCTTTGGCACCTTTAAACGTTGATCTTTGCATTTTCCTTTAATGTTATCCTGCAAAATCTTCCAATGCAGCATTTACTTAAAGAGAAATAGAAAAAACACAGGCATTCAACAGGTTTATACTTTATTTTGCATTAGCACTTTATCATGTCATCTCCTACTTACTGTGCAATAGAAATGAGGCATATCCAAAAACCTAGTCTGTGATCTAGAGCACGGAAAGACATCTACAAAGATTTAACACACTAAAAGGCCTTTTGTCTTTTTTTTTAACAGTACAAAACACTGATAACAAAGCACTTTGAGCATTGTCACAGTTAGTAAAGCATAATCATTGGCTCTAAAACTGAACAGCATAAAAAAAATGTGAGAAATCAACTTTAGTCTCCAAAAAAAATGTTGGTTTCTATCATTCAATGTTTCATTATTATTATTCTTTTTTCACTAAGTTAAGATTTTAAACGTAATCGGCAATAAACAGACTACAGACACACAAGTATAGCTTATAGCTTACTCAGGTTGTTGTTTGATCCCAAGTACTTTTCAGTTTGTTTTTTTTTTGTTTCTTTCAGTTTTAATTTCTTGAGCCACATTAGATTTGGGTTGTATCGTGCAGCTCCAGCTCGCCGAGGTACTGGCTGCAGTTGGGGTCCCCCCTCACAGTTGGAGCTGATGGGATGCGTTGGCCAGTCAGGGGGTTGACGCACCAGCACTCGCCCCTCTGACCATGGAGTGACATTTTGCACTAAAACAGAAAAGTTAATCATTTACTTTGATTTATAAGCTGTAGAAAGACAAGGTTTAAGCTTCAGTCAATGAGGTCTACATAAGAAAGAGTCGTCACCTAAAAATCTGACTTTAATTTGGGTTTTTTTTTGTTAAAAGCCAACTGCTGGTGTTAAAAATCTGCCTGAAAAATGAAAACTGTTTTTTCTTTCTGTATTTAAGCCAGAAAAGAAAACAAGTGCATGATATTTTTTGTCTTCCTTCATTTACATCTATCATGGAAGGGTGCTAACATTAGCCCACCTTGCTATCACCACTCCTGTCTCTATTACCGTGTTTCCCCGAAAGTAAGACAGTGTCTTACTTTCTTTTTATCCCCAAAAGCCCCACTATGTCTTACTTT